>JABSTT010003389.1:0-28715 GCA_013339685.2 Hyalomma asiaticum | reverse complement strand
TAGTTATGTTCGGCCTTGCTGAATCAGCTCCTCTCATGGTCGATGAAACTCTCCGTCTCGCGAAAAAGCTGGATGAGGATGGCGCTGACGCCGCCTGTACTCGCGTTGGCGCGCCCTTCTGTTGGGGCGGAAGAGAGAAGACTTCCGTGGACGAAATGATGAATTGCATTCCGCCGTGTCCAGGTTAAAAGCTTCTTTGAGCAGCAATTAAGTCATAGGGTCGGCCATACTGGCAAAGTTTGGCCTGAAACTTCGGGAGTACGAGCAAAAACGCAGGGAACATCTCAGTGCGTGCTGTGACTGCACTTTTTTAAAATTAGCAGTGGGCTTTTATGGGTCTGGTCGGACATCGTACTTGCCCACGATGTGCGGGTACTTGTATCTCCCGCTGGCAGAACTAGTATTTCTTTGAGTTGTGAATAACGGCCGCTGCTCGTTCAAGACACGTATCGTTGGTGTAGTCTACAATCGTGCGGGCAAAAATGACGACGTCATCCACGTAGCAGACAGACATCTCCCACTTGAGGCCGGATAATGCCGCGTCCTTAAACCTTTGAAATGCCAGAGGTACGTAGCGCAAAGCGAAATGATTAATGTTGTGTCCCTTCTGGTGTCACAAAAGTGGTTGTCTCTTTGTCGGCGGCTTGCATGGGTATCCGCCAATAGCCGGATCGGAAGTCCCAAGACGTAAGGATGCAGAGTGAAGTTGATAATATTATCAATAAGCAGACGTGGTTACAAATCATTTTTTGTTGCATAATTGAGGCGCCGATGCTTTCCATACTTCCACACCCGTTTTTTCTCGAGGATGGCCTGTGCGGCCCAAGGGCTGAGGAATCGTGAATGACACCCTTCGTTCGTATTTCGTAGACCTGATCAGCAATGACCTAGCGCTCTGTCGTGGACACGTGCTAAGCGTTCTGTCTTATAGGATGATTGGGCCCTGTGTCAATCCTGTGGCGAGCAGGAGTGGTAGCCACGCGTACAGTGTTCCGGTCCAGAGAAATCAAACAATGAAGAGTGCTTGCCGAGTATTGTGTCCACGGCTTGACGCCTGTGAATACGGTGACCTGTTGACCATTTTTAGAAAGGGTAACGGGCCTCCAGGGTCACCGGGAACCCCGTGCCATCGATCTTCGTGCAACGTGTCATCAGTTAAAACTTCTACGTTAAGACTAGTATCCTGTTAAGAAGATATAAGTCGCATTCCGCTGCTTATCAACAACTGACTGAGATGATAAGTTAGACAGCCACAGCGCGGCTGTTCCGTAACCTACAGATATGACGCACAAAGGTACGAGCACGATTTTGTTCACACTAATCAAATGCACACGCTGCACAATAGCATTAAATTCTCAGTGTCGGCTCCAAAGGCAGAAACTTAAATACGGGATAAGATACATGGCGTTTAAACGGCGTCGTCAATGGCGACGAAAGTATGAGAACAGATACCAAATTATCCTGAAAGAGGAGAAAATAGCGTGCCAGTGCCGTAGTCAACCATGGCATCACGCTATTTCAGTAAATCGAGGATAAGAATCACATCGTCGGTTGACTCAGCCAGCACTGCGAATTTGGCTTGATGCAATTCGTAGTACAAATGCCATGCCACGCACACACCAGGAGGTTTGATAAACTGTCGACTCAACGCGCGAATTGTGTTAGTGTTGTGCGGCGAAACACCACTTTGCGACTACTAGGTTTTTGAAATCGAGGCTAAAACAGTGACACTTGTTCTCGAGGACCCAATGCTAGCGTAGAAGCACTGACCACTAAAACAGAAATCTAATTTTGACACATGGTGACTCATGGAAGCACAGAGGCGTGTAGCTGAAGATGACTGGCTACCTCAACGATATTGGTCATGCCGGCTAGTTTGCCCGTGGTGGCGACGTGAGACGTCGTCGATGATGTGAAGACGTACGCTGATAGAAAGGCGGTGGCGTCAACCTCCGCGTAGAAGATCGTGAGCCGTTTTGATAATGCGACTCGTTTTTCGTCCTGTTATAACAGCTGAAGAAGCAGTATGTCCCGACGTTGTGGAGGTTTCTACTGCGATAACACGCAATCTTTTATAGCACTGTGCTGACACGCGATGGCGATGGGTAGGAAAGCGGACAACGTTACCGCGGACGCCACACAAGGAACACATTGGGTGTTCAGACGACGTACTGCAACCGTCAAAAGGATAGCCGGTAAAGGAGTCCCGCTCCTGCAGGATCTTTCCGGATCGCCACATGGTCTGCCTGGACAGCCGTCCGGAAGTGGTGACTGAGATGTGCGTTCATCGTAGGAGCATCTGAAGAGGCGTTAAGTTCAGGTATCCCCGAAAGCGGTGGTGATGGACGTCTGTCCCAGCAAAGTCGTTGGGTACGGAAGGAGTCATTGGGTGCGTAGTCGTTGGGTACGTACCCAAAGTCGTTGGGTACGTAGTCGAGGAGTCGACCGGGGAAGCCTCGTGACGTCGCTCCTCGTGGACCCAAGATTTCTGAACTTCAAATTTACAGCAGGGGGCAGTGTATAATGACGTCACTTAGGGACTCCAAACTGTCTTTGCCGATACGAAACTGGCACACGTCCTCGGGGATTGTTTCAGTAATTGCCGAATTTGTCATCTGCTGTTGTATGAGCGTCCAGGCCGACTGGACCACCTACCCACATGACTGGATCACTCCTCGATATAGGCTGCGAAGATTTTTCCGGGAACATCACGCTGAATTAGCGTTTGCTCTGCACACTTCTTAGCTGCCGGATCCCCGAAGCACTTCTTGGTTTGTGGACGAACTTTTACAACATTGTCAACGTTTCTCCGCGGGTTTCCAACGACAGGGACGCGGTTCTCTTTACGAAGAACGAGACGTTGTTAGGCTGGGCGTTTGCATTCGAATAAATATATCGACTTTCTACTCAGTAAAAGCTGATCCATACAGCCACAACTTCCTCAGCTTTCGCGGCGAACGTTCGTGGCTGAACGTAGGGCTGCCACGAAACGCTAGAAGGTCGCGGGTTGTCCCCTGTGGAAGCCGTTACTGGATGCAGGCCCGTAATCCGGGGACTTCGGCTAAGCTCCAGATATTGCACCTCTGCGGTCGGTTCGTCGTCCCTCTTCGGGAGCGCCGCTCTTCTACCCAGCACATGCGCCGGAATTGTTACGACGGGGTATATTTACAGATGGTTCAGTGAAAGTGAGCGAATAGTTGCATCGACAACGAGCTGTGCAAAGAACAAGCGATCTTCGCCCCCAGTTGCTTCTGCATAAGATGTGTGTGTATATATATATATATATATATATATATATATATATATATATATATATATATATATATATATATATATATATATATATATATATCCTGCCGAAACGTTGGAAGCAATAAACATTTTCGCACGTTCGTCCGTCGTTTCTCAACGCATACAAAGTACTGGATCCGCAGAAACGCTTCTTGATATATATATATATATGAACCTATAACACAGAGACGGGCCGTGACTCAGACGCCATGCATTTATTCTAATGCACGCGTACTTCCTCTTCCTCGGCTTCTCCTACCAACGCCTTGTTCATGCGTCACACTACCCCCTCTCCTCGAGGAAGTCTCAGTTCATAAGGGGCAAAATAACGCCGCCGCTTGCTAACATGCACAAAGTCAGAGTTTCTAGCTAAGGCAACACGGAGCGGTTGATCTCATAGTTCACTGGTGAGAGCTTGCGTAGAATCTTGTAGGGCCCTTCCATGACAGAACTCAGCTTGCCGTTGTTAGGATGCCATGGTGTCTCGAAAAGGACAAGATCACCAACTTCACACTCAATCGGAAGGAATTTTTCATCATAGATGACTTTGTTCTTGTTGCGATAGGCGATAGAATTGTTGACCGCAGTTTTTCGTGCTTGTTCAACAGTTTCTTCTCGTTGTTCCAGTACAGTTGGGTAAGATGGAATTCCATGCACGAGGAAGGAAGGTGCGTAGCCAGTAACTTCGTGGGCCGTTCTGTTGTATTCGTTTATTACATCCGAGACCAACTTAGTCCAACACTTCTGTGGCTCGTCATTCATCTTGCATATAAGTCTGGTTACAATGGTCTGGTTTGTCCACTCGTTCATACCATTGCATTGCGGATGATGAGATGAGGTGAAGAGTTGGTGTATTCGGTTATGCTTTAAAAACTGTTTAAAGTTTTCTGCAGTGAATCCTGTTCCACGACCTGAACGGAACTTCCGTGCTTTTCCGGCCGCGAAAATGGTTTTTAAGTATGAGATGTAGGCATCGCTGTTTTCACTTTTATGAGCGAACGCCCACACGTATCGAGTAGCATGGTCAATAACCAAGTGGATAAACCTTTTTGATGAGCCATATCCAGAAAATCCTCCAATGGTGTCCATCGCAAAGAGATCGAAAGGTTCTTCAGCTGGAGGTAGCGATTCAAGTGCCCCATACTTCTTTGTTTTCGTTTTCTTGCATCTCTGGCATGTGTCGCAATGACGAATGTCGGTGGAAACATCGGCTCCCATATCCGGCCAATAGTATTGCTGAGACAGGAGTGATAGTGTCTTCTTCACTCCGACATGCCCGAAATCATGATGTGCGTTCTTAAGAATGGCTGGGCGTAGTTCATGGGGCACATATATCTTCCTTAGTCCTTTTCCTTTGACGACGACTATGTTGTCCAATGAATGTTGTCCAATGGAGTTCGTCATGTGACCGAAGTTCAACTATTGGGGCTCTGGAAAGTACATCTGCTCCGACGTTGCTTATACCCTTTTGATATTTGATGTTTACTTCATACATAGACAGTTTTAGAGACGAGCGGAAGAGGCGACCTTGAGGATTCTTAATGTTCTTCAGCTTCTGGAGTGCTGCATGATCCGTTACAACAGTGAATTGCTTTCCATGAAGCTAGAAATGCCATTTATCAATGGCATCTATAATGGCAAGACATACTCTTTCTGTAATAGCATAATTCAACTCGTGCTTGAGTAGTTTGCGGGAATAATAGGCAACGGGATGTTCTTTGCCTTTGTCGTGAGGCTGTTTCAGCACTGCACCAATGCCTTCGCCAGATACATCACAGTACACAGTACACGGTATCGAAGGATCGTGTATACGAAGCACTGGTTCTTCAGTTATCCGCCCCTTCAATTCCCGAAAGGCTTGTTCGCATGCATCTGTCCACGTCCACTTGCTACCTTTGTGCAGCAGTTTCGTGAGTGGAAAAGCGATATCGCTGAAATGAGGGATGTACTGACGGGAAGTGTTTACAGTGCCCAGGAAATGCTGGAGGTGTTTCTCTCGTTTAGGTGCCGGAAAGTTATGTATTGCAGCCACGTTACTTTGTTTAGGTGTCACTATTCCTTGTGAAATCTTGTGACCCAAGTATTCAATGCTGGATCTTGCAAATCGGCACTTTTTTGTTTCAGTTTTACGTTCTCAGCTTTAAGAGCTATGAATAGTGCCTCGAGCTGTCGTACATGATCGTCAAATGTCTCTGAGTGTACAACCACATCGTCAAAGTAATTGTTTACATTTGTAAGCTGATGTTTGGCTATTATAGATTTCATGGCTCTTTAAAATATAGCCGGAGCGTTCTTTAACCCGAACGGCATTACCAACCACTCATAATGACCGTTAGTCGTGAAGAACGCAGTTTTTGGAACGTCGTCGGGATGCATTCGGACATGCCAGTATCCTGACGTTACATCCAACGTAGTGAAAAACTCCGACTTTCCCAAGTGGTCATGGATATCATCTATACCTGGAATCGGCTGGTAGTCGGGTACCTTTATGGCATTGAGTTTGCGGTAGTCAATACGTAGACGAGTAAGTCCTTCGCCTTTTTTTTCCGCAAGGATCACAGATGCAGCATAGGGCGACAACGAAGGTCTCACAACACCTTGCTTAATGAGGGCGTCAACTTGTTTGTTAATCTCCGCTTTGTCTGCCTGTGAACATCTGTATGGAGCTCGATGGATAAGGACAGCAATCGTAAGTGTGATCCTATGCTGCTCAGTAGTGATGCATCGAATATCTGTCTGGGATTTAGAGAAGATATCGTAATATTTGTTCAAAAGAGAGCTGAGCACCGCAGATTCATGCTCTGACAAGTTTTCCGAAGTCAGGGTCCTCATCTGCGGGACTTCAATGGCTTTATTTTCATTATGATTCGGTAAGTTCAAATTTTCAGGCCCTTGTGTCAGTGACTTGCTTTCCAAATTTACAGAAAGATTGAAGTATGAAGCGCTGTCTAAACCATGAATTAATTGCGTTCTCATGCCTCGCAGAACGTGTGCATAAACTTTCTTTGTGACATTCCGAATTTGCAACTGAATGTTTGCGCGACCCAAAGTTCGAATGTTTGAAGTAACTTGCTATACCGCGATGCTGGAGTCTCTCATCAACTGAAGTTTGAGCTGCTTGTACACATCCTCAGTGATACAAGTAATTGTTGCTCCTGTATCGAGAATTGCAGTTACTGGTCTTCCGTTGACGAGAGCATTGAAGTGTATTAATGAAAGTCTGGGTCACCCTCCTCGTTTCCCGATCCAGTCTCAATAGCGGACACGTTGCCACGACGCGGACATTCGTTGTGCCAGTGAAACTGCCGTGGGAAACCTGCAGCTGAGCAAGATCTACATTCCTTTTGCGGAGCTCGCGGACGAGAAGTTAATGTTGGTTGCTGCGGTCTGCTGAAGAGACGTGGAGCTCTTGATGTAACACTAACATTACGAGCAAAGCAAACTCCTCTCACGCGTCTTAAGGATGTCTCGACCCGTTGAGCAGCGGCGAGCCACTCTGACGACGTTTTGAAAGACAGTCCGGCGAGCGCCAGTTTCACATCAGGAGGAACACCGTTAGTCAGTCCAGAAATGATGTGGCACTGTTTAAGGTCTGCCAAAGAGCCTAGTCGCTTTTTTTCTTCGTAGTATTCCTTGATGGTCAGCCTTCCTTTCAGCCGGTAGTGAATGAAGAGATGGAAGGCATCTCTTTCAGTCGTAGCAAAGCGGTTTTGGATGTCGCGCTTTATATCATCCCATGTCTCGACGTTGCTGAAAATCTCTGTCAGGTACCACTTGGACGCTTCCCCTTCGATGTATTCGCTGAAGTGACCGACCCGATCGTGGTGTGTCCACGATGCCTCGGACGCCTTCATGTCGAAAAGTTGAAGCCATTTGTCGATGGCGACGTCTTCTGGTGTTCCTTTGTACTTCGGTATGTTGAGCGGAGGCTTTGGCCTAGCAATGGCAGGTTGATGAGGTCGATCCTGCCGACTCGTGTGACGCTATAACACAGAGACGGGCCGTGACTCAGATGCCATGCATTTATTCTAATGCACGCGCACTTCCTCTTCCTCGGCTTCTCCTACCAACGCCTTGTTCATGCGTCACATTATATATATATATATATATTATAATGCCATTTGGTCTCTGCAATCCTCCAGCCATCATTTGCACTAATGATTGACAGTGTCCTTCGCTGCCGAAAACGGAAGACCTGCCTCTGCGCTCTGGATGACATCGTCATTTTTCCCTCTGGCTTCAGCCAACATCTCAAACGATTAGACGAAGTTCTGCAGTGCATTTCGAATGCCGACCTCCAGCTTAATGCAAAAAAAGTACATTCTCCAACAAGAGCTTCAGTGTGAGGTCACGTTGTTTCCAAAGCTCGCATGAAACCAGAACCTGAAAAGATAGCTGCTGTGCTTCAGTTCTCGCGACCTTTGAATCAAAAGACATTACCCAGCTTCCTCGGGCCGGTGTCTCACTTTAGACGTTTATGAACAACATTGCAGTTATAGCTGCTTCCTTACACAAGCTCCTGGTCACTGGCGCCCCTTTTGCATGGTCCGAAGCCTGGGAGTCGGCGTTAAGTCTCTCAAGCAACACCTCATTTCGCGACCCCTGCTTCGCCATTTCGACGAGATAGCACCCACTATCCTTCACACTGACGCCAGCGCACAAGGCATGGGGGCAGTATTTCTGCAACGCGATGTCGCTTCTAGGGAGCAGATCTTGGCGTACGCCAGCCGCACCATGTCGCCGGCTGAGCGGAACTACACCATCACGGAGCAGGAACGCCTAGCTATCGTGTGGTTCATCTAGAAATTTCACCCTTACCTCTACGGTCGCCACTTCACCATCGTCACTGACCCACATGCTCTGTGTTGGCTGTCATGGATTAAGAACATGTCCAGATGCTTGGGCAGATGGGTACTGCGCTTGCAAGAATGACTTCGCATCACTCACGAGTCTGGAAAAAATCATCGCTATGCAGACGCCTTGTGTCGTTGCCCACTTTCACCTCCTCGTGATAATACAGACAACCAGTGTACACCGTCTCGTCCCAACCCACAGCCTGCTTCATACGAGCTCTCGTTAACGTCACTAGATACCACTCCGCGTCCTTCCCGCTCCGATTTCAGTTCACTTCAGAAAGCCGACTCCTACTGTCGAACACTTATGGATCATCTTCGAGGCATCTCTCAACCGCCAAACAGCCGTTTGCGCCGCCAGCTGCAATGTTTTCGTCTTCAAGATGGTGTACTATACCGTCATATTTACCATCCACCATACTGCCTCGCCGCCTTCGCCTTCGAGTGTTAGAAGCCTTTCACAACGAGGTTGCTACCACTCACTAAGGCTTTCTCAAGACCTACGACCGCATCAAGACCAGTTACTTCTGGCCTGGCTTGTCCACAATGGTTGCCAATTACGTCGCCTTCTGCGACTCGTGTCAGCACCGTAAACGCTCCACATCCTCTGCTGCTGGTTTTCTCCAGCCTCTTCCCTTCCCAATTACACCTTCCGAATTTGTCGGGATTGATTTATATGGTCCACTGCCCTTAACACCTTGCAGTCACTGTTGGATCGTCACTGCGGTTGATGCTTTAACAAGGTAAGCAGAGACTGCACCTCTTCGATCTCATGCCACTCCTGAGATTGCTGACTTATTTTTGCAATCAATCATCTTGCGCCACGATGCACCCCGCTTCCTTATGAGTGACCGTAGGAAATCCTTCATTCCCTATACAATGGACGAAGTCTTGCGGGCGCCTGGTACTAAGCGTAAAACGCCTGAAGAATAAACAGGTCTGCTGGCATTGTGTGGTCCTATACTCCTTGGTCTTCCAAGTTGGTGGAAGTGCGTCAAGATCCCGACGTCCTCCTGCGTTTGTGACCTCCCTGGAGCTACGTTCCGGTCGCCGTTTGCGCCAAGCCACGCCTACAGCTATGGACACATCGGACCCTAGCCCTTTCTGCTAGACCTAACGATGCCACAGTGGCGGCATCGGCTCCATCGCATGCGTCCACCATCACAAGCCGTCAACGTGACCCTCCTGTATTTGCAGGCCTCCACAGTGATGAGGCCGAAGACTGGCTCGATAATTACAACCGAGTGAGTTCAGTCCGCCGGTGGACGGACACCCAGAAGTTGACCAACGTCCTATTTTATTTGACCGGTGTTGCGAAGACGTGGCATTGCAATCACTGATTCGACATCCGCGGTTGGTCCATCTTTTCTACCAAGTTGCGACAAATCTTCGCCTCCTCATCTGGCCGTTCCGATGGGGCGAAGCAGAAACTGGCAGTACGTGTCCTACTTCCGCACGAGTCGTACACCTCGTACATCGAGGACGTCTTGGCTCTGTACCGCCGTACGAACAGCGAGATGACAGAAAGCGAACGAACTCGACATATCCTAAAAGAAATTGGCACAGTCGCATTCACCGCCCTGACTGTTCAACATCCAGCCACAGTTTAAGACATTACTTAATTCTGTCAATGCATGGACGAGTTGCAGTCCATCCGCGTGCAACAAGACCACGACCTGTGCCTCCCCCCTCATTCTGAATTGCGTGCTCTCATCCGCAGCACCATCCGCGAAGAGCTCCAAGAACAAGGGCAGAAAAGATCCGGAGTTGCTTCCATCCCATCCACACCGTTCAATTTAAGCAAAATTGTCAAAGTGTAGGTAGCCATGACCACGTCGATGGCGTCTGTCGCTCCAGCACTAGTCCCGCTGCCTACATACGCCGACATTGCTACTATGCCACCCTCTGCAGTCACATCTTGGTCTGCCGAGCTTACCTGCAGTAATTTGGCTTCTGTCAGCGCCAGAGGACCAGCTCCGCCTCCCTATCCTCATTGGCGTCCACCCCGTCCGGTTTGCTTTTACTACGGTACACGCGGCCACGTCTCGCGTTACTGTCGTCGGTGCCAACAGGACGACAGACGCGGCTATGCCAAGTTCGAGCGAGACCGGATTCGCCGACTTAATCCTTACTACTCAGACCCGTACGCGTTCAGGCAACGCCGCTCTCTGTCTACCCAAGTGGCCCTACACCCACCTGCGGATTCCCATTTGGCAAGACAGCGCTCTCCTTCGCCCCACCGCCGCTCTGCATCTCCGCTTCGTCCCATCTTTTACCCCGCATCTCCACCACTTTGAAGACAGAGGAATACCGGACCAGACAATGCCAGAAGACAAGTTTATTCTGCAGGCACTCGCCAGCCTCAAGCACGAAGACGAAGAACATGGATGATGATGGTTATGTTAAAAGTGCTTAAAATATATATATTAATTCATTATATTCCGACATCACAGTAGACATTACAAAAGTCACAACAGTGATGCTGTGGGGCGAAAGCAAAAAGCCATTAAGGCTTGACGAACGCTTCCGCACCATTTGACAACATAGCAACAGCAGCACGAGATCATCAGTCAATATACAATATCAAAACATACACTTCAGGGTCATGCCGATTTGCATTTTATCAACATGTAGAAAAACATTTAAAAAAAGGAAGAGCATAAATGGTTTATTGTAAGAAACTGTTTAATGCTAGTGGTAGTAAGTAGCCCATTATTTGGCGACCATAGTACGTGCGTAGGAAATTTTCCAATCAGTGGCTCGTGTGCTATAAGGGCAGGTATAGAGTGTCAAACGCGCTAAATCAGTAAGTCGTGATTCTTTCGGGAAGTACGATATCGCTACATAAAATTGAATTGTACATGTCAGGCACTGGTTGGAAATTAAGGGCTTCGAAAATGGGTTTGGAATGTTCATCGCGTGGAACACCTGTAGTTATGCGCACAGCTCTTTTCTGCGATCTATACATTCGGCCTTTCTTTTCCGATGTGGTGCCCCATACCATATATCAATAGCTTACCGTAGATAAAAATAGTGAATTATATAGTAAGAGTTAAATTTTTTGTTGCAAGAGGAAACGTAAACGCGATAAGATACCTACAGTACGAGAAAGTTTAGTATGGACAAGCTCAGCCTGATCGTTCCACAGCATGTTTTCGTGGAAAATGACTCCCAGAGCTTTCACTACAGGTTCAGTTTTAATATATTCTGAGCCAATCATTGCAAAAAAATCGAGTTGACGGGCTTATTTATTGGACGAAACAGCACAGATTTTGCTTTTCAGGTGTTTATAGTTAGCGAATTTCTTATGCTCCAAATGTTCAGTACCTTCAACACATTATTTGCTTTGTCAAATATTTTATGCAAATCGTTGATCTTAAAGGATAAGCTCGCATCATCTGCATAAATAATAAATGTTGTATTGTTATCGACGTTTGCCAGGTCATTGACATACAGATTAAAAAGCAGGGGACCCAGAATACTTCCTTGGGGCACGCATGTGACAGTTCTTAAGAAGTAGATGCGTAGCCATTAATATCTACTTTTTGGTGTCGGTATTTCAAATAGGTTTTCATGACATTTATAAGGTTCCCGCGAAAACCACAGTGTTCTAGCTTCTTTATTAATGTAATGTGGTTGATTCTGTCAAATACTTTTGAGAAATCTACCAAATTCCAAGTGTGCATATTTGCTTTTCAAGTGCATCGAGTATGATTTCTTTTTGCATTAGTAGAGCAGTTTCCGTTGAGTGCTGCTTTGTGAAACCAAATTGAAAAGACGTCATAACGTGGTGCTTGGTTAAGAATGAAACTATTCGTTTATGTAACAACATTTCAATTACTTTAGAAAATACAGGGAAAATAGAAATTGGTCTGTAATTCGTCATGCTATTTTTTTCACCGCCTTTCAAAATAATAGAAACTTTGGATATCTGAAGACGACTAGGAAACGTGCCCAATGAGAAGATTAAGTTAATGATGTATTCTAAAACAGGAGATAGGACGTGAATAACATGTTTAACTGGGCGGATTACCAGGCCGTCTACGTCACAACACCTGCTATTTTTCATTGACGTGAAATCAGCCGTAACCTCCTGCGTAGTCACTGGAAATAGAAGTGCGCTTTCGCCTACTTGCGTATCCATGAATCGCGCAAAATTATTGTCGTGCGAGCTCTATCCAATAGAGGTAAAGAATTTATTCAAGGCTTCAGCAAGGTCATCACCAGTGATAACGTGATTGTCTACAGTAAGTTTAGTCGGATATGTGCTACCATCCGAGTATGGGTGGAGCAATATGTTTAACTTTTTCCAGATGGCTTCGGATGTTCTGGTTTTTTCAGAGCTGAAAAGCTTGCTAAAATATTCAAGTTTGGTATTCCTTAATAAAGAGTTTGAGCATTTACATGTTTCCTAAGTGTCTCGAAGTCTTCTTTGTCGCTAGATTTTAGAAATTGTGGGTAAAGTGTATTTCTTTTACTTTTATAGCTTGAAGGCAATCCAAAGTTATCCATGGCTTCCATGCCTTGCGTGGTCTGCGCTTTGTTTTGAGCGGAAACCGCTTGTTGTAGGCTTCACTAAAACTTTCGATGAAAACATTATACGGTGTGTCAGCATCAGTTTCAAGGAAAACAACGTCCCATTTTACCTGTAGCGAACATGTCAATTCTGCTAGGACACATATACCGGAATGGTGTAGGCAGTGGCTGTGCATCATCCCTAGGTTGAACTTTCTTTTGACATAAAATTGAATGAACAGGTAAGTGGTCGCTGATATGCGTCTTAAGTACACCCGAGAAAATAGGTGTGCTTGTGCTTTCTTATGACTTCTATAAGTGTGTAGGATTGGGCATGAAATCGGGTGCGGTGTTTTATAACATTTTTAAATGCGTTTGATTCCATGATATTGCAAAGTTCAGGACGCTGGGGACTGGACGTTGGCATATCAATGTTTGGGTCACCACGATAGTAAGATTGTAACCATTTTCATTGACCAACGACAGGGAAGTGTCTAGAAACATAAGGTGCACGCGTTACATTTAGGGGGGGGGGGCGGTATACCACAGAAAAAATACCCGAAGAACATTTTACAGTTATAATCTCGTAATCGTTAGTAACCACAGATAAACCCTCGAGTATTTCACACTCACACACATCATTGACTAGAAGCATAGCCCGACCACGTAATTTATCACTGCGGTTCAAGAAGTACGTGGCACAGCTAGGTATATGAAGAACTTCGGATTCATGGCGATCCCAGGTTTCAGTAACCATGATGACGTCAAAGGAGAGCTCATACAATCGAAGCAGTATCGCTGTCTCATATGCCTTGTTTCTGCCTAATTGAGCATTTATATGAAGGAAGGAAATGTGGTGTTTTTTACCAGATACCAATAGACTCAACCGGTGTAGCGTTAAGCGATCTGCAGCCATTTGTTTGCTAAAGGATGAAGCTCAACAAATTTAAACGATGTTTTCCAGATCGCTGTCAGTAGTTATCTGGTAGCACCCTCGACTTCTCGTCATATATACATATATATCTTTACGTCATTGCCATGGGAGATAATTTCTGGTGCATGTTTATTTTGGCCTGCTGAGCACTACCCATTAGGCGCTTATATCACTGCAGTTGTTGGAAGCCATGCGACCTTCATTAAGACGATTCTTGATGTCCATATACACGATCCACTCTTTACGCATTTCACCCAATTAATGTTGTCGTCGTTAGCCAGTTAGGAGGCGGCATTACTTTCCCCTAGAAAGCTTTAATGAAATTCTTATCTTTTCAGGGTGTGAAATGTACCTAAAGGATGGGGCACGTGCTACCAGGCCCCCGAAGAATTGCTCCGACTATTACGATGATGTTTGCAAAACAAAATATCAAGTATACGATGCAACATGCAAATAGTAGCCGAAACTATTCTACCGGCACCAAGCCTCGTCCTTAAATAAAGCAATTTATTAATCAAGGAGCCAGGATTACTTCTCTAGATGTTACGATATCTCTTTCTTAACACGTACGCGCTATTGCGATATTTATAAATCAGAACTAACCTTGTAAGCATGGCCGCATGCGTCTTGGTTGCTTGCTTATTCATCTTAGGAAAGCTGTTTCACTAAGCCGAGGCGACGCGATTAAGGCCACACTTATGACAAAGGCCCACTAATCAACCGAGCTTTGCTGTAATGTTTAGGGCAGTGGCTAATTCCGCGATAGCGCCTAGTGTTTCGCGATTTGTTCCTCAGAACGTGTTTTGAAATCGCAAAAATCGTATATAGTTTTAAACTGAGTGCTCCACACTTGCCAGGCATACACCCCAATTTGTTACGTCAGACATAAACTTTCCATTGTGAATAAATGATCCAAACTTAAACGAAAATGGGTTGCTACGCAATTTGACCAGAAAAAAAACGCAAATTATAATCTCTATAATTATGGCCGCGCTTTGAAGCTGCGGTAATTTTTTGGCCTACGTGGTGAGTTTACCAGCGCGCTAAGAGCGTGCGTCGTTATTTTCGACGAAGACGTTCGTTCCGGCTAGCCGAGAGAAATGCCACTGTTTACTCTTGCTGCAGACTATCGAGCCCAAGTGATAGTTGGTGCCTGAATCGCTCGCACGTGGTGCGTCGGCCCTTATTGCCAACTGTGCCAACTGTGGTTTTTAGTTGTATCCTACTATACAGCAAAAAAAAACTACAACTCATGCCCTCTGTGCTTTCCTTGGAATTCGTTTTTGTTGGCTTCGGTAGCTTGTGTATCATAAATCAGCTCGTGTATCATAACTTGCTTCCCTAGCAAATGACCATGAAATATGAAACACTTCCTAACCAACCAACCTCCCAGCGTGTACTCAAGTTTACTCAAGTTAGGATAATATTATTATTACCATGTGACCACACACCATACATAAATATCATGGAAGGAATTCATGCCATTGCAGGCCATTTTTACAGTATATGTAGTCTATCCAAAAATATCCATGAGACTTCTGTTTCATCACAAGTGTGACATATCGGTGTGTCGCACACAGCAGCAGAGCAAACAAATTAAGACAAGCAATGCTCACACGTCCCGTAGGAGTCAAACGTACAAGAAATATTTAAAATTAGTTTTATTGTTGTGAAAGTAAATTTAGTACCTATTTGGGTGTAAAGTACGCGGATACACCAAGGTTTTCTTGCGGTGGGAAGATATTGGCTGGTTCCTTTGAAGTATACTCTGCGGTGGTAGTGAATCAGTTTAAAATCGAAATAACTGGCTAACCTCAAGTTTCTGCCGATCACTGACAAGTTTCCCAATTACCTTCCAGATAAAAATTCCTATTCGAGAGTACCTTGTAAAGCACGTCATTGTCGACGAATAAGATATATATAGCAGGCAATTACAATGTTGCATGCTTGAAGAATCTTCCCCAAGATCATAATACCTTTATAATCACACGTCTGAACTATAGCAGGGACTGACTGCTGATTGTACTGGTGTCCGCTGTTGTTTCGTAGGCAGAATTGCTTGATTGCATGCACTGTACATCTACGCTATTGCGCATAGAACTTTCTTGAGATACTACGAGGTCTTATAAAGTGAAGGACAAGCGCATTCACTGATTTATCACTACAGAGGTGTTCATGTTCTCGATGTGGTACATCTGTGATGCAAGTATCTGAAGCGCATGCGCCGAAATCTGAACGCGGTCAGTTGTCCAAAGCTCTCATACGCCTATTTTTGAATGGTATATTTATCCAAATGGCATACGCGGTGCTTAAGTCACCGAAGAATTCGAAGACAAATAATAGGAATTTTGTAATTTCTCCTCATTGTCAAACCAGATAGCACAGGGGTCTACTCTATACTTTTAAAGGGCCACTAAACAGGTTCCTACTTTTTTTAACCCAAACCACGGTCGGTCTGGACGCGCGCGTTCGCTCAAAGACGGAGCGAACGCGCGCGTCCAGACCGGCCGTGCCCAAACAAGCTAACTCAATCATAGAGACGCTTGCGGCGACCACATTCTGCGCATATGGCAGCGTTGCGCGCTACACAGACGCCGTATTTCAAACAAAAAAAAATTCCCGCGTCTCTTTCCTGCGATTGACCAGCCGTCCTTACATCCTAGGTGTCGTCATGTTGCGCCGTGAACAACTTTGCGCAGTTGTAGCTCGTTGATTGGTCGAAATCAGGTCTGTTGTCAGACCCTGTGGCCATCCCACCGGCGTGAGCCAATAGAATAAAAGGCCTCCGCATCACCTCCTCTACTTGTCAGTTACGTCACGCAAGTCGGATCTGCGTTCCTGAAACGCGGCGCGCGTTCTGTAAGTGGGCGGAGTCTCGACAGCGCGCCGCGCCTACCCTCCCCTCGGCAGAGAAGGGTGAGGAGGCCGACCGATTAAAAAAAGTAGGAGCCTGTTTAGTGGCCCTTTTTAAATTATTTCAGAAATCAGTGCGAGAACTATTTCTTTCATTGTATTTGTCATTGGGGAAAAAAATAAAAACCTGGACATATTCTGAAGCTGCGTTGTGAGTCAACCCACACAAGAGGCGAAGCAGCGTCAGACACGAGTGGCTGCGCAGTAGCCGGTGAAATTCATTCGTCGAAGATTGTTTTTTACCGCAATTTAAGGACAGTCTCGATAGCTCATATGCGCTGGCGAACGTCAAATTATTGTTGACAGCGTACGGGCTATCTTTGGAACATAGGAGAATCCTTAAATGAAATGAACTTAGTGAGCACATCGTGGTCAAGACGCTGATTGTTTAGCCTCAAAATGGGGACATAATTCTAACCCCTACGCAGCTGCAAAGTGCCCTATTTCAAAGAAGAGGTCGCATGTTTCCTCCTTTTCTATTTGACTCGCACACGCGGAACACTTGGGAAGCGCGGATCATATACAAATATTTCTTACACCGTAGACATTCGACAGATAACTTCCTAAAATAAACGATTTTAGGAAGTTATCCTGGCCTGAAAGCACCGAGGCTTCAAAATGCAGTCATATTTCCTTTTTCTGTAAGATACAACATCGAGCTGTTGAAATGTACGCAAATCGAATCGGTAAAGCAATTGTTTTGGGCGAGAGAGCCTGAGTCATAAGATTCATTACGGAAAGAAAACCGAATACCGCACAAACGAGGAGGCACGTTAAATATAGAATTCGCATTTATCGCAGTCTATTGACGTTCGCAGCGCAGTGGGTGGCCACGCGAAGTGATAACTAGTAACCCATTTCTTCACGCCGAGCAGTAGCTGTTGGTTTCGCACCGGCATGTGTTGACAGGTGACGTGGTTGAGACTACGTTTGTAAGACTTTTCGACATTTGAATTCACTAATCGCTCAAAAACTGGCGTAAAGAATTGCACGATGATTTTAGGTTCCTTTTTCTTTTTCTCATGTCTCGAAGGCAACGTATGTGAACCAGTAACAGAAAGATTCGCACGAGTGACTCTCGGCCAGAGCGGCAAAATTGTGATGCACGGCGCTATCGGTCCCATGCACGCCTTTGGCGAGAGTGCAAAATCCATTCCATTTCCAAAAATGGGTTACCGGCACGATTTACCGATAAGCCATGAGCATGCTACCATTCAAAAAATGCAAGCAGTATGTAAGTGTTTTTCGCCGGCCGCCCCTACTGGGATAGAATGTGCTTCACGTTCTTGCTGAGGAACGATAGCGCCGTACGTCGCGACTTTGGTCACTCCGGTCAGGACTCCTTTGTGACAATCTTCCTGCTTTGCGACTGTACAGCCTCGACGTCCCTCCAGTAGCTCTGTTGCCAGGCTTGCATTATCGGCTGCCGTTATTCTAGGGACTTGAACATTACACCATCCGTCGTTTACTGAGGCCCTAATTGCTCACCTCTTTTGGTGCATCATTGCTTTCTACTTCAATTCGGTTTTCGTTATTTTCCTTTCCTGAATAAGTTGGCACCTGAGTATAACATTCTATTATTTAAATGTGAGCAGAACCGAAGAATTCATTTCTTAGACCTTGTGTGGTTAAATCTGCAGCTGAAATGCAGCAGAAATGCGTGTATAACCCTAAGACCGGCGTCGTATAGACCGCTTCGCAGCAGAAGTCGCCTACCGTAGGGCTGGCAGCGAGACTGGGCCTTAACACGAATTTTTGACATTCTCGTATTATCGTTGTAACTGAAAGCACTGGCGTGAAGAACCCCCAAAAGAGTATCATGGTGCCTCGCAAGGCAACGAATATATTTTTAATACGGCTTCCTTAAAAGTCCACTTTCGGTTTCGATTTCGAGGGGGGCAGTTTCCTAGTGACGTGTCAACGTAGTCGGACGTACGTCAAAGTGGTGTAGGGACAGCAATTCGTGATAGCGTCGCTGCAACTCTGTCGTATGTGGTCAGTTACACGTGGGGCACGCAAACAACGACAATTTCATGGTCGTCCAGTGACTCCAACAGCGATTTCGGCGATTTTTTGTAGACTGTGCTCATACGTCATCGTAGTGTCCATTGCACTGGGGCTAGCTTGCAGTGCTGGGCAACGAAAACTTTAAAACCAGACTAAAATATTTTGTACCTGTTTGCTGGCTCTCATGTGCGGAGGGAGTTAACACTACATGGCTAGGAAACAAAAAATGTACATTTTGAGCGGTCGCAAAATCATGTTATTACTCCTTTAAGGACTTTTCTGTCACATCGGACACTTTGCGCTAGTGGCGTTTGTAGTAAGAGCGTCGGCTGTACGTGCTTTTTCTTTTCTTTTGCCACCTCCGCTTCCGAAGAGCTTGCGTTGCGTTGTAAACAGGGATGGAAACATTGTGCAGTTAGCGCAAAATACCATGAAGGCAACAGAAATTCAGACGCAGGAGTGTTTTCTGGGCGTATTTGGTGGTGATTTGGCGGTAAAGCGCTCTGTAAACACTTCCCCGGCTATGAAGCCCACTGCTCAAGTTGTTGTGCCGAACGGCCTTGAGAAAGCCAATAGTTGCCCGGCCCTATTGTGCCACATACACGCGTTCAGGTTAAAGTGAATAAAATTTCATTCGCGTCAATCTATTTAGTGAACATATACGAAGAACAATAGGTTCGTCTTGATCGTGCCCACGCTTCGATGGGACTTAAAGGAGCTTGTGTGCTATTTTTCTTCGCCGAAGTGTCCCATTTCCTTAACAACTAACTACGACACGTTAATATATTTTTATTTAGGGAGGGAAAGAATGTATCACATGATACATTCATTGTGGCGTTGTGCATGTTTACACGTAAAGCACCTACAGATGTCATGTAGTCGTTTCTTGAAAGACCAGGTTTTGAGTTAGCTTATGAAATTCCTATGACCGAGTATCGTAGCGGTAGCCTGCAGTGACGATGATCATATCCCAGAAAAAAAATCCGATATCGCACAGATAATGCTGTTCCAAACTGACTCTCTTTTTGGGCTGACCAATTGATCTGCAAACTGCAGCGTTCGGACCCCGCCTCCTTCGAGCTAAGGCGCTCTTTGGGGACCTCTTGCGGACATGCCAAAAGGAAATCCTAGAAGCTGCAAAATCTGTTCCCCCAAACAAGCTTCACAAGGTATGTAACCTACAATGGTTAATAAATAAGTAGAGAAACTTGCTATTGATTGCCCCGCCACGGTGGTCTAGTGGCTATGGTATTCGGCTGCTGATCCGAGGGTCGCGGGATTGAATCACGGCTGCGGCGGCTGCATTTCGATGGAGGCAAAATGTTGAGGCCCGTGTGCTGTGCGATGTCAGTGCACGTTAAAGAACCCCAGGTGGTCAAAATGTCCGGAGCCCTCTACTACGAGGTCTCTCATAATCAGAGCTAGTTTTGGGACGTTAAACCCCACACAACAAGCTATTGATTAGTGCTCTTGACCACAACGACGTGCTCCTGGGGCTATTCCTCACCGAAGTAGCACTAGTTTAGCGCTTATTATGAGTGGTATCCACTTGAGAATGAGGTGGGAGCAACCGTATTTGCAGAACATCGGGCGCGTGGATCTGTGAACGCAACGACGTTGAAAGGCTCACTGAGAGCACCTTCGCTGTTAGGAATCAGTCTGTCCGTAGAGTATTCAATGAAGACAGAGGTTACGCAGCTCAACGATATTTCCTGTTAAAATCGTGGAAGCCGCAAGCGCAGTAGCTTCTGCCTTGGGTGAGTTGGTACCTGCTGTTGGTCATCATTTTAAAGTGAAACATTTTAAGAGAGAAAGACGACCAGGAAGAGAGGACGAAGCGTAAAGGCCATACTCTTACAGGTAGTTCATTGAGCTCGAAGCAAGTACATACAAAGCACGTGCACGCATTCATAAAGCCATGGCCTCTAAAAAGCAAAACACAATTTGTCGCACAAAATTGAACCTCAGAAGTTTAATTTCCGCAACATATAGTGAAACAGATACATATTGATTGATTGATTTGTGGGGTTTAACGTCCCAAAACCAGCTCTGATTATGAGAGACGCCGTAGTGGAGGTCTCCAGAAATTTCGACCACCTGGGGTTCTTTAACGTGCACTGACATCGCACAGCACACGGGCCTCAACATTTCGCCTCCATCGAAATGCAGCCGCCGCGGCCGGGATTCGATCCCGCGACCCTCGGATCAGCAGCCGAGTACCGTAGCCACTAGACCACCGTGGCGGGGCGGAACAGATACATATCTTCCTAACGCAATTTTGGACTACTATTACAAACCCGATAGGCCTCAAATACATCAAATAGAAAGATATGAGCGCCTATCTTTCTGCGCATTGTCGTCTATGCGGCTGCGAACCACCGTTTTCTCGGGCAGAGATTCCGGGAAGAAGCAAGAACAAAGCCGCGCGTGAACTACTTAAGAACTAGCGTATTTGTATCAGTGGTCCACAGTGTACTGGACCGACATCTCATTGACTGTATTTTCCTGAAATGAAATAGCTGACCTTGTGTTATGTTTGATAACTCGTGCTTTCCGTTTTTGCCGCCCTGGCTTCCAGACAGTGTGCGCCTGTTTATATTTACTCGAGCAAAATAAAACAAATTGAAATAGTAACGTCTTCCTTGCTTCGTCTCTCTTCTTCTCCGCTTTCTTTTCCTTCGAGTCTCGCACTGTGAAATTACGACTTTAGAGCACAAGGATAACTGCACGTGTAGGACAGTGCATGATCTGATCTCCGTCACGTAATCGATGACTTGAAGGTTTTTGCCCAGATCAATGCAGCTGCAGCAGGCGCGTTTGAATGAAATGGGTACACGGTCTCACAAACGATTGTTGCTCATGTTTTCAAAAATTTTCGACAGGTATATGCGCAGCGAACACTTAGTTTTACTTGGCGGCGACGTTGCGTTAGCTGAAATATTTCACTTTGCACTGGAATATTGTTACTGGAAAGTAGCACAGAGATACGCGACCTGTTGTATCTTTTTTTAATTTAGACATGGAGAACATATCCATCACAACAGACTCAATAAAAACAAACTAATGAAATTATCACTTCATCCTCTCCTATTTCAGTGAATTTGCACCTATTTTGTTTTGATTTTATTTGCCAGCATTAAATCTTCGCTTTGAAAGTTAAGTGTTCGGGCCGGCCAGATGAACGAATTCACATGGTGCTTGCGTGTATAGTCGCGAAAGGAATAGCATTTAGGAAGAGAAGCAAGGGGACAATGATTTGGGACGCTGAGCTATGACGATGGATCCAGTATTCATGAGAAGCGATAGCTAAATGCCCGCAAAAACGCAGGCACTGAAACCTGCAGCGGGGTAGACTCGAACCCGCGACCCTCTCAAAATGTAAAGGGGTCTCATACGAGCGGTGGTAAATCCTAGTGGACTGCTTGCATTTAGAAAAGGTATGCCTGGCCGAATATTTGAATACATACTAAAATAGTACTGGCAACGTAACGTCCAGTATGTGATTGCTACGGACACCCGATATGTTACGATATTATACAGGAATTACCTGTGAAAACAGGATCATCATCCTTCCCTTGCAGACGGCGGACATGGCCTGCCTGCTCTTCAACACCTGCAAGCAGCCTGTAAAGGTAAAACCGCTGGACGTGGTAGGCACATGCGTTTTTCTTTCTTCATATGTGTCTACGCTTGAGTTAAGCACGGAGATGTGCGAAATACTATTGAAAATCACCACTGTGCACTTGTAGGACGACCCTGAACGGCACTGCTTCTTCGGGTTGTTGAACCGACGGCCAGGGTATCGAATGCCGGTCGGGACGGCCTTTGATTTTTCTCGAAAGAAGACAAAAGCCACCCAATTTTAGAACAAATGTAATGTTTGCTACCGGGGATATTTAAGTAAGCCGGTAACCTCAAAATTGACATGTTATCGATGTAGAATATATTTGTAAAGTACACCAGCTGAAAGAAATTATTTCATTATAAGATTTGCTAAAGCTGTAACTTGGACGCGTTTGTGCATATAGAATAAACATGAACACCGCAAGAATGGCAAGCATCAGAGTGGAGACACACAGATGCAGCGCTGAACTTACAAATGAAATTATTTCCCGATTACGGCGTAATGTATGACGTGATCGCAAAGAGAAGGGCAAAAGAAAGTGAATACATGAAAGACACTTGACAACAAAGATGTTGTTACATTGCTGTTCTTTTTCAAGTGAGGGCGGAACAAGCTGACAATTGTCAACCTTTCACATTGTCTGAATTCCGAAGGCAATACATATTCAAAACCAAAAAAACAAAAAAACAAGGATGATTATACTTGATCCACGAATTTGGCCTCTAATATACCAACTCGAATGCATAACCGTTTGTCAAGAACAGTATCTAATAAAAACTACTCAAAACCAAAATTAAAGAGGCAGCAATAAACTTGAAGGACGAATTCGGTCTCCAATGTACAAAGTAGCACTTATAACCGTTTTTCAAAAGAGAAAGCAATTCTTTTTCAGACAGGAAAAGCGAGGGCGTGCTGACACAACCTTTTCCCAGCCGTTCAATCTCCGACACCTCAACGTGTTTGGCTACCACGAAGCTCTTTTCAAAGGCGGGAGCACAGCCACATACCGTGCAGTGAAATGCTTGAAAACTGCCCGCTTTCTCGGGCAGACTACTTTTGTCTTTGTTGAGGCGGACGTTGAGACACCTGCCTGCCTGCCCCACGTACCTGTTGTCACATGACAGTGGAATGGAGTATACAACATGCGCGCGCGGTACTGCCGGGCTTATGCCAGGCTTTCAGGCTCGTCTCTGCCTCCAGTAGGCGCATTCACCTCTACACACACAAAAAAAAACAGAAAGATAACAGTGTTGGTGCCATACAAGCACAAGCTGTCATACGTGTAAATAAGATCGCAGAGAGAGGGCTTCTCAGCACCGAACAAACTCTCCTGGTTGTGTGCAGCGGGAAATGTACCTCCTGGAGCCAGAGACGTGTGCGAAGCAAAAAACCTTAGCTCGGTAGCGTCGTTAGCGCAAGGCGTTGAATACTCCATTCCGCTGTCAAGTGACAACCGGTACGTGCGGCCGACAGGCAGGTGTGTGAACGGCCGCCTCAACGAAGACGGAAGTAATCTGTCCACGAATGCAGGCTCTCTACTAGCAATGCACTGTAGGTAGTGTGGCTGTGCCTCTGCCTTTGAAAGGCGCGCCGTGATAAGCAAACATGGCGAGTAACTCGCTCGCGGTATCTTGGAACTGGCTCAGATTGAACGGCTGTTGAAAGGTCTTGTTGGCAGGCCCTACCTTTCCCTGTCTGCAAAGAATTACTGTTCTTGAAAAACGGTTATGTGCGCTAGTTTGTACGTACACACCAAATTGACGCTTCAAATTTATTGATCCTTGCTTTATTTTGGTTTTGAGTAGTTTTTATTAAGTACTGCTCTTGGTAAACGGTTATGCGTGATAGTTTGTACATTACAGGAGAAAATCGTGCGTAAAGTTTATTCACCCTTGTTCGTTTTTTGGTTTTGAATATTTATTACTTCTGCATTCAGACCTGTACACTACGTGAAAATTTGGCACTTGTCAGCTTGTTCGGCCCTCACTTCAAAGAAAAAAAAGACAGCATTGTAATAGGAACTTCACTGCCGCATGTCTTTCATGCATTCATTTTCGTTTATCTTTCTCGTTCCGATTCATGTTATAACACTATGCTGTATTCGGCAACTAAATTCACTTAAATGTTCAGTGTTGTGCATGTGTTTATTCTCTCGTATAGTTGCCGTGCGCTGTTCGCCTTTAATAATTTATTATCTAGGATGAAATTGTCGCTGAACGCGCACTCAGGTATTGCAAATATGCAGTAGTGGCAAGTTTTAAAGCTCCTTGGATTTTTTAGGGAAATTTTGGTACATTATAATTGGGACCTTCGCAGTATGAATGAATTTATACAAAATACAAGACAGTATATATCGACAATGACACATGCGTTAATGCTACAATTACTGCCATAATGTGGTATGTTTTACCTCTCAAAAACGTAAAAGGCATATTGTCTTATTTACCGTTCTTGTAGTCTTGTATACATGTGTTTTGCAGTTTCATCATTTGAAAACGAAAGGTGCAGTGATGCAGCCGCTGTCCGGGCGGCGTAGCGTAGGCGGGCACCTTACGCTCCTTTGGATACGTCACCTAGGACAATTTTATATTGTCTTGAACAAAGTCTGAATCAATCAATCAATGTCCAAAGCTTACCTTTTAATTATGACTCATGTCTTATCCTTAATATTTGAACTAAGTTGATTATTAGGCAAATGCGCACAATATGCATTTAGATGACGAAAGCGCGGCTAACGCGAGCAGCGGCCACGGGCGGGCTCGCGCTCCTCGGGTTAGCCGCCGCTTCGACGTCTTTATTTTGCAACAGACTCCCACGACCAACGATTCTGCGAAGTGCGGTGTGCTTCAAAAGCGCGAGTATGAGACGGGGCCCCGCCCTGAGAAGCCTGCAGGAAGCAGTTCCGTCACGCAACGCTGCTTCTGTATCACTCGAGCTAGTCGTTATCGCGTCTTGTAAACGTCGTGAAAGTTTGGTTGCAGCTTTGTCAGTTGAGAGTTGACGCGAGACGTTCTTGCACGGCCCGATAATTTTGTCAGGTACTTGTTCGGCGGTGATGGAAGATGTTGCCAGAGAGGGTGCAGCTGCGAGATAGAATGAATGTAAGAAAATACTAAGCAGGAGAACCGGATCCGGCCATTTGGTCTGATCGGTGGTTATGGCCGAACTGCGGCGTGACCCCATCCGCGGCCGCTTCTCGCCTTACTCGCCTCTTTCTCTTCTTTATTTTGAAACTTGCCACCCTTGTGGCATTTGTGGATGTTGCGACGCTGCTTGTGGCACGTAATTTCGGACATGTTTCTAATCTTTCAGGACAGTCATGATGTAGGCCTCCGTTAGGAAAATGAGACCTGGAGCAATACTACGAAGGGCCAGACAATGTGGGTGGTCGCTTTTTTCCGCCATTTTTCTTGATCTTCGGGGACACAACAGCGAATGTGGATTGTAACCTTTTCGAGCAAGGTGCGAATGAAGAAGCGGAAGGAGGTGCTTCATGTGTCACACGCAGGCGACAGCGCCACGCTGAACACCAGCGCAGCAGGCACTGTGAAAAGTAGAGGTGTACATGTAGCCTTTGGCCGTGACACTGATGAGGTCAAGGAAGAGTTCGACAGTGCCGCGTCGTCCTTGTTGGGCACACTACCAGACTGTGCAGACATGGTGCCATCAAGTGGCACGCCGAGGACCTGTGCAGGATTCAGTGTCCGTGCCCCGGTAGTGGACGCATAGTTCAACTCTGCAGCATGAAGTACTCTGTGTCGTCCAGTTCGGGGGAAGATCGGCGCTGGGCTCGAAAAGTACGACGACCGGCAAATCACGGCGTGTTACCACGGCGCAAGGGGAAGCGGCTCGCGGTTTGGTGTTGTGGTAAAGGCGAAAGAGACCAGCAGGGATGGCAGCCGCGGCCATGTGGCATGGCAGACCTCGGAGTTCGTGAAGGTGACCTTTCGGTCGTATTCGACCGCCGTTGCCAACTCGGCTTCCAGGTCAGCGCCATAGAGTGTGGCCTAGATATCCATGTCGAAGGACATTATTTCCAAGTGCTTGTGCGCCATTAAGTCGAGGTGGTTTTCTGGCGTCCCCATCGGTTATGTGGGATCCTCGAACAGGGTACTGAGGGTGGAGATAGCCTTGGTGATCGTGGTCTCGAGGAAGCTGGACTTTGGCCGTAGTTGCTCCATATCTGAAAGAAAGGGGCGAGACGAACCAGTTGGTTACGCACAAGAACTTGTGTAGAAAAATTTGAAGAAGGAGAACCGGACACGCCCATCTGACCCTTGGCACCCTTGGAAGGTTAAGGCCGAATTGCAGTGCGAGCCGCTCTTGGCCGCTACTCCCGCTAGCCGCCCGTTCGTCGTCTTTATATTGCGACAGCCCTACTTCGCATAACAATCCATCCATTGCTATTGCCACTTGCGTGTAGTAGGTCGAATACTAGACTGGCGCTAGCCGAAGAGAAGAAAGAAGACAGCGCGTTTATTGCCCGCTTGAGAGCCAGCCCGGCGGACGCTTTTTTGCTGAAGCAAGCCCCCCAGCTACCCGTACAACCCTACAGCGCCCCGAAGGCTCGTGATAAACTGCTGGAGATGCTGGGTAATCATCGCGGATGTTGCAGGCCCCCTCCAGGGAGACGCACTGCAAGCCCAGTACCCGTCAGCAATCACGTGCACCGAGCCAGCCGCAAAATCAGGGGACTGCCTCCTGAAGTCGATGGTACTCTCCATACCATTTCAACAGGTATGGCCAGCGCTTCCCGTTAAACCACTCCAACCGGTGTGGAAAACACGGCGTCAAACCGCTACACACTTGAAAGCTCACGGGTCCCGACAATGTTCCGCGGCATAGTTTTCGAAGACGTCGAAGACTATAGTTGATCAACTTCGAGGGCGTGGCCGCTTTGAATCAATGTGACGATTAAACGGAGGCAAAACTGAGGCACGTTTACATTTACCTGGAGGACGGAGCGCGCACATTGTTTCAAAGCCGCGAGGAGCAGCTGATGTCATGCCCCGAATTTCGCCACATCCTGGAGACTTACATTTGCGCTGATCGGTACGAACGAGCGGAACGAGCAATCGAAGCTCACGTGCAGTTGCCAAATGAAACGGTGACTACATACGTGGAGGACATGACACGCCTCTTCAGCGGAGCTCGTCCAAGAATGGCAGGGGCCAAAAAGTTGTGTCATTTGATGCGCGGAGTCGAGGAACAGCTCTTCGCCGGTCTCGTGTGGAGCCCTCCAAAGACGGTCGCAGAGTTCATGGCGGAGGCTATCACTAAGGAAAAAATGCTTCTGCAGCGGTCCAACCTCTATGAACGGCAAGTGAGTAGTATGCCCGCCGCTGACATTGTCATTGCAATCGGAAGTGGCACTCACTACCTTCGCGAAATCATGTTCGATAGTGCGCGAAGAGTTGCAAAAGTGCGCCACAACACCTCTGTCAACGGTAAACTGTGTTTCGAACGTCATCAAAGAGGAGCTGCTTCATGTTCTCCGTGAGCAACGCGACACCACGCCTCAACAAAACACCCCGCAAGCTCCAGCTGAGTACCCTCGTGCAACCTATGTGGAAGCCTTGAACCGTCCCGCTTGCCCTTCACCCCAGTTCACTCGTGACCCTCCGACAGTGACACTCCAGCTAGCGCAGCCGATGCCGCACTATGGCACCTTCGTACATGCCGTTACTGTTGCCTGTCGTTCGGAGCAAGCGGCCTAGTACCTCGACGATCGACGAATGCCCCCTCGGAAGTAGGATGCTTGGCGCACCCCTTATCGACAGCCCCTCTACTACCACTGCGACGAAGCTGTCTGCTTCTACCGCCAGTGCCCATATGGTCGCCTTGGACTTCGCGCCACCAGCCGCCTGCCGGGAGACAGTCGCGCTGGCTGTCGCCGAGGCGATTTTTTATTGCCGTCGCAGCGGTAGCCTACTGCGCCGTCACTCAGTCCCACCGGGAAAGCTAACCAAAGCGACGTATGGGGGCGGGGTCGCTGACGATCGAAGTGCTGAAGACCTCCGAATGACGACGAATCGAAAAGCTCCCGATCCTGTATCACCTACTCTTGGACGCGACGACCGGCCTTCTCTTGACATACCAGTGACTATTGACGGATGCACGCTTAGTGCTTTAGTGGACACCAGTGCAGACTATTTACTGCAGAGCGGGAAAATCGCGATGGAGCCGACGAAAGCAATCACACCCTGGCATAATTCGCAAATTCGGACGGCGGGTGGCCACGTCGTAACTCCACTTGGCGCCTGCACGACTAGAGTTCAATTTGCCTTCGTAGCCAACTGCCTGGTCCTTCGCGAATGCTCCCGCAACGTTATTCCTGGAGTTGACTTCCTGCAGGGGTACGGCGCTGTTATTGATCTCCAAGAACGTCGTCCAAGAGCATTCTCGGCGAAGCCATTGATCGACGTCCAGGACGACCAACGGTGTGCCGACGTACTTCGTGTCACTGCAAAGAGCGCAACGCTTCCTCCACGAGCAAGTCGAGCAAGTGTCATGGTCGACGTTACATGCTGTGCCTTGCCCGATGGTGAAGCGGTGGCTGAGACAAATTTGGAGCACC
>JABSTT010003388.1:0-29161 GCA_013339685.2 Hyalomma asiaticum | reverse complement strand
CTTCTTCTTCTTCTTCTTAAAATTGTCTCATTCAAGTAACGATAATGCAACACGGCACAGAGGCTTTCGACGCCGTCAATGGACGACTCCGTAAAGGGCAACACCGGCGACCTTCCCGTGTCCACAGATCTCAATTAAATTTTCCGTATTATTCTTCTCGTGCTGTAACAAGAGACGCCAAGCCAACCACTTGGAACTCGTAATTTTATTCTGAAAATAAATTTTTAATATGTTTAGCGGATTCCCGTGCTGGCCACCCCGTATTTTTGACGTTGACACCTTCAACGCGTGCCGACCCGTACAGGCAGGCCGTCAAGAGCTAAACGGTGATACTTCAGCTCCCTCAATCACCACTGTTTCACTTCAGTTTTTGGGCGCCATATCCGTATTTTCATGGCGGGAGGCTGTGATGTCATCATAGATGCTACGCGAAGCATCTATCAATTGGTTTTCGGTTTGAACACATGCTTCGTTCTGTTATTTAAAATTCTTGGTGCGTTTCTGCTGAAGTGGAGCCGTGCTACGTACGACGGGAGTATCAGTACCGCCAGAGTTCCATTTTAAACGCCGGCAGTGCGTACGGACGCTCAGGGTATTTCCACCGACTAAAGTTAGTGCCGTCTCTGTAACGTCGTGCATTGTTGAGCTACGATGCACAACCAGCACACTTTATTATATTTGTGGCTGCCAATTTGTTCAACTAAGAATAGTAGCAACACTGTATGCTTTGTTATGCAGTGGTTTGACAGCGATGTAAGTGTGCAGGTCTTGCATGTCCCAACCGTGGATGGCGACCGAATCTTGTTTCATCGCCGCTCGCGCAAAACCACAATTTCCTTTTGTAGCCAGCAGACGTTTCGTCTGTGCCCAACGCTCTGCGTTGAAATGTATAAAACATTCCGAAGCCATTCTGCGTACTAAATACATAGGCGCTCTAAAATGGAATGAAGCCCCTAACAGGGTCCTTCGAAAGGTGTCTAAGGCTTTGCGCAATAAATGCGTCAACCTGAGTGAATATTAGAGCCTCCTGCGTAATCCGGACCAGGACATCAACGAATCCTCAAGCATACCTATGAGCTCGTGAGTGGGATGGGCCCGTTCTTGATTTAGTGCTGGTAACCATGTCCTACTTAGGTATCTTACAGGACAAACGTATGTCTCTAACCGAGAGGGACACCAACCAACGTTTTATACAGGCGCTCTCCCACTAAGGCTAAACGAAATACGGCGTCTTCTACGTACCACAGAGCCGAAGGTGTGCTACAGAAGGCAGGTGTTGTATTTGCTTCTGTTTATTTTAATGCTCTTTCTCGCTCTCTCGATATATATATATATATATATATATATGTATATGTATGTAATTTCTGTGTGTTTCAAATAAAACACCATATGTCCATCTATATTTTTTCTGACTATTTCTTGAAGGCCTGCTATTCATTCGTTTAGAGAAATAGAGAGATGATGGGCGGAAGGCAGGGAGGTTAACCAGAAAGGAAATATCCAGTTCATTCGTTTGTTTTACAACATAAATATTGTAGCTCCCGCCCCGCGTTGTCTTCCTCTATTTTATCTAGCACCGTCGCTCTAGCCGCATCGTGCAGTCTGCCAGTGCTTCATCGCAGCAGATTGATCGGTAATTGCGCATAGATATTGCTCTGAAATTGTTTACCTGGAAATATTGCTAAGTCAAGAAGAGCCAAGACAGCTGCGCTCGTCTTGGAAATTAGGCGATATCATCATCAAGATGCCGTTTGAGTATTGAGTTCTATGCCGTCTGTTGCACTTTACACATTAACCGTACGGAGACGCCAAAGGACGATTTTCTTTACATCCTGTGTAACAAACATGCAATACAAACGTAGCCGAAGAACTTCCCAAATATGAATTCCGTGGACTAATACACGTAACACATAACTACGTGATGTACGCGCAATATTGACAACTAAAAATATAAGTGCGCACCTCAAATATTTTTTATCATCAAAATAGGGGTTTCTTGGAGAGGTGGAGCGTGCGGTTACCAAAAAGTAATAATTGTAACAGACGCTGGCACCGCACGCAAAAGTGCTTTCATTTGTGCCCATGAAATGGGACATTCGTGAGTACCTTACAGTATATCTATATTTTTGGATTGGCGGTTATGCTCAGTTCATGTGGCGGTTATGCTCAGTTCATGCCATTCACTATGGCATGAAATTTTATGTGATGACATAGTTGTGTATTGTTTTTATTGTTAGTTGCTAAAATCTACATGTACTCGAGAAATCGCCATATTGTGGAAAGTTAACCATTGGTGATTGTCAAAATGCACTCTTAGCAATATTAATAATGCAAAGGAATAATAGCACCTGCGCCCGTTTTTGGAAGTCAACGAGGAACGCTTTCTTCTAAGAGGCGTCTGTCGATTACGCTAAGTGCTTACACCTTCTAATTTACAGAGGCTGTGAACCTACATTTACTCTCAGCAGTTTGTCTAAAAAGCAGTGATTAGCGTTCGAAGACACAGATATATTTTGTGTTTAAATCTTGAAGATGAAGGTGACGAGTATGGCCCGATACGAAGCTTTGCATGACATTGCAAAATTAGATTACTGAAAGTGATCTTCTTTAAATAGGCCACGTGTATCATACGATTTTTTCACATGCCGGAATAATGTTCTATACAAAATTTTTCTGCTGCTATTATGTATAAGTAGCGGAGATATTACTTGTGGTTTGCACGTATATGTAGGTACACATTGTCGGAGGAAAGCTTCTGGAACAGCTTGTATCTCAATGGAATCAAATGCTTCCCCGTAGTCTATCAAGCCCAAATTAAGGGGGCTGTTATATTCCGCGAATTTCTCAAATTAGGTTAATAGCATGACTTTGGTCCGTTCCTCAATAACCTTTCCCCAAACTAGCTCGTTCTCTGTGTGATTATTGTTTCATTTATTCTAGCAGAAACTGCTTTCGCAAATAGCCTGTATATTACTGGGAGTACGGTATTTGGTCTGAATTTTTAATCTGCCTTATGTCACCTTTCTTGTGCATTAGGATTATGGTAGCTTTTTTCCACCTGGTCGGTTCCCTGTATCTGGGGAACTTACTAATAGGGGCCCCTACCCATGAAAAGGAAGTGCCCTGTAAAATAAGAATGGAATAGAGTGCATTCAGGAGACATTCAGGAGACATCAACGAAATATCTCCCTATTCTTCGTAGGTGTCGGCTTGCGGGCAATCTGTTTCACTTCCCAGTGCCTCACTCACAGTATCTTGTTTTCAGTCGAGCATTGTGTCTAATATAATGGCTCTCTATTTAGCTATTTATTTATTATTCCTTATTTTGACTGCGTCTATTGTAGTAATTGTATCGTTTCTTTTATTGCTTTTCTTTGAGAGTTAAACTTCCTAACGTGCTGTTTGTTGCTGCTTTTCTCATTCTTCTAGCATTTGTAGTTTACTCTAGATAATGTATGTTTTGCCCTGTTCAAGTGGTTTTGGGCACGCGCGTTATTGAATTGTTCTTGCTTTTGAATATCGTTCTCATCCCCTTTCCTGCAACAGCCTCAAATGTAAGGGTAGCAGTATGCTCCAAATAAAAGTGAAATAAACTTCCCACTTATAACTGGAAACTTGTCTTTGTCATTGAAGCGAAAAGTGTTTAATTACTGCATTCTCCCAGTACTAACGTACTCTGCAGAATCATAGAGGCTAATTAAAAATCTAATGAAATATAGGAGCGCTTAGTGTGCAGTGGAAAGAAAAGTGATAGGTGTAACGCTATGATATAAAAAGGCGAACGACGCGGATCAGAAAAGAGACAGGAGTGGACGATACTATTATATTGCTATGGTACGCAGTGGATGCTTAGAAGCAGAGGAAGAAGACGCTAGCAAGCACTGTGGTCCCTTCGGTCCCTAGGCCTCTCTCATTGATCATCATCCCCGAATAAACACATCTCACCGTAACAGCATTGGTGGAAGCGCCGGGTACCGACGAAGGATCCAGTATCAACGATCACAGCAGCTCAACACCTGGAACTGCGCCGAAGCCGCCGACTGGCCGGACTACCACCGCTTTCCATGGATGCCATCCCTGACGGCGACAACATGCGGTCTTCGCCTGTCGGTACGTGCCAACATCACATGACGCCACGGACCTTCGCCACAAAAGCCGGAGAAGACGTTGAAGAGTGGCTGAACCACTACAGTCGGGTGAGTCGGTACAACCGTTGGGACTCGGACAGCCGGCTCGCCAACGTGCCATTGTTTCTCGAAGGCACGGCGCTCGTGTGGTTAGAAAATCACGAACAAGCTATAACCACCTGGCAAGACTTCGAGAATGAGATAAAGAGCTGTTTTGGAGATCCGTCTCTGAAGAAGAAGCGCGCTGAGCAGACTTTGATGCAGCGCGCCCAGGTGCCAGGCGAGACATGCACAACGTACATCGAGGAAATATTGAAATTGTGCAGATCTGTAGACACTCGCATGAAAGGAGAAGACAAGGTCGGCCACCTTCTTAAAGGGATTGCCGAGGACGTCTACAACTTCCTGATTGGAAAAGACACCTTGGAGCCTGTAGCAGACGTGATCAAACACTGTCGCACATTTGAGACTCTTAAATCAAGGCGCATCACGCCCAAGTTCGGTAGACTCGCCAACATCACCACCGTCGCCAGTGTTGAATGTGCTGACGTCAGCCCTGTGACATCCTGCGATCTTGCGTCGACCATCAGACAAATAGTACGGGAAGAACTTGATAAATGTGAAGCTGCCACTGCGACAAGGGCGCGGGTGAGCGAAGCCTTTTTTCCCTAATACGCAACGTGTGCATCCGTTGATGCCAGGGGATATGGTCATGTGGGCGGGTCAAGATCCGCGGAGCGACCGATCTACGATTGGCATCGTCGTGATCGCCTGCAGGGTGCCTCCAACCAACCACATCCCATGGTGTCATTGTGGGAAGACCAATCCGAATATGTGGAGCAAAGTGGAAGGTTTGGTGATGTGCGTGATGCACCACGGTGCTACCATTGCGGTGTCCGTGGACATGTGGCTCGCTTCTGCTCTGAGCGTCGACTCGCACAATCACGGTATTATGAGCAACCGCCGGTGTCCCCTCGACGCAACAGCCGACGCGGTCGTGGTCGCTGGACACAGGACACGTACTTCGGGAGCGGCTTCCAGCAGAACTCCCGTAGCGACACGTCCATTGGCAACGGCTTCCGACAGACCACCCGCGGTGACTCGCCCTCCTCCGTACGAAGCTTGACGCCCCCAACTGCGCGCCAGCGCCGTTCTCCATCCCCTAGTCGCCGTGCCATTTCCCCACCGCCGGGAAACTAGGTGGCGCGGCCGATGGAGGTGAGGTCGCCGAACATTTTTCACTACACCGAAGCATGCCTCTACCAGTGTCTATGATGCAAAATAAGGTCGATGTGCTCGTAGATGGACGTCCTACGATGGCTTTAATAGACACTGGAGCAACTGTGTCAGTTATTAGTTTGAATTTTAAATCACGGTTAGGAGACAAAGTTTTGTTTTGCTGGGACAACTGTGCTACGTTTCGTGCAGTGAGCGGGGAGTCATTGTGCCCTATCGGGGTGTGTGTTGTGAGTGTCGCATTAGGTCACAGAGTGTTCAAAGTTGAATTTGCTGTTCTGACCAGTTCCACACGCGACGTAATTTTGGGGACCGATTTTCTACAAGAGTGTGGCGCAACTGTAGATTGCGGCGCTGGTGAAATTCTGTTATCTACGTTTGGTGAGGGGTCTCCAAGCGGTCAAGGAACCCTCACTGTCATCGACGATGTCCTCTTGCCGCCCCAGTCGATGAAACGGGTGCCAGTTGATAGCTCTGCTGCAGTCACTGGCGCGTTTGATGTCCTCGTGGAGCCGGTCCCTCTCAACTGCGCTAATAAAAATGTGTTCGTGCCCCGTTGCGTGCTTTCTATCACCGATGGGATATCTTCAGTATGGGTGCTAAATTGTGCTAATGAGCCTGTGGTGCTGGCCAATGGGATGCGACTCGCTCTTTTCGAACAGAAAGCGACTGACTGCTGTATTGCAGCCTTAGGCGACCAGTCAGTGAGTGAAGTTCCAGTGACTCATCCTACAGAGGCGAAGTTCTTGAGCATGATCAACAAGTCCTTGTCGTCAGAAAAGCGCCAGGCCTTGGCTCACATCTTGGTCAAGCATGCCACCATCTTGATTTTGCACAGAGCGATGAACCATGTGGAGTACCAGAGTCACGTACCTGTCACGTGATCGACACAGGTTCCGCGCATCCTATCCGGCAGAAACCATACCGAGTCTCATCTGCAGAGCGCAAAATTATTGCTGAACAGATCGAAGACATGCTTAAGAAGAACGTCATTCAGGAGTCGTGCAGCCCTTGGGCTGCACCTGTGATCCTTGTAAAAAAGAAAGACGGTTCCTGGAGATTCTGCGTGGATTATCAACGCCTCAATTCCATCACCAAAAAAGACGTATACCCGCTTCCCAGGATTGATGACGTCATTGACTGTTTGCATTGTGCCTCGTATTTTTCCTCCGTAGATCTAAGGTCTGGTTACTGGCAAATTCCCATGCATTCAGATGACAAGGAGAAAACAGCCTTTGTCAACCCGGATGGCTTGTTTGAAATCAATGTAATGCCGTTTGGTCTATGTAACGCCCCAGCAACGTTTGAGCGCTTTATGGACACATTTCTGCGAGGACTGAAGTGGGAAATTCGTCTATGTTACCTTGACGACATCGTCATTTTTGGCCGCACATTTGAAGAGCACAATCGTCGTCTTGAGATCGTACTTACAGCGCTTGAGAGAGCTTCGCTCACCTTGAATTCTAAGAAGTGCCACTTTGGAAACCCTGAGACTCTCGTTCTCGGTCATCTTGTTAACAAAGACGGCATTCGTCCTGACCTCCAGAAGGTTGCTGCAGTTAGTAGCTTCAACCAACCGCGGACAATGCGAGAGCTACGAAGTTTTCTGGGTTTGCGCTCCTATTTCCGCCGCTTCGTGCCTAAATTTGCCGACCTAGATTATCCCCTGACGTGTCCACTCAACAAAGACATGCCTTTACAGTGGTCAGCAGATTGTAAGACATCGTTTTCGCAGCTAAAGTTTCTCCTTACCTCTGGGCCCGTACATCGCCACTCTAATCCAGCTGCTCCCACTGCAGTACACACCGACGCCAGTGGTATAGGCCTCGGGGCTGATTTGGTACAACGACATGACGACCTAGAACACGTGGTTGCCTATGCCAGTCGCTGTCTGAGTAAGCCTGAACGCAACTACACCGTAACGGAGCAAGAATGCGTCGCGGTCGTGTTCGCCGTCCACATCTCACCGTAACAATATTAATTAAAGGAAAAAAGTGGACCTCGGCAGGGCATATCAAGAGGAGGACAGATAGTAGATGGACATTAAGAGCGAGAAAATTGATACCAATAAAAGAAATATGCAATAGAGGAAGGTAAAAGGTTGTTTGGAGCGATGAAATTATGAAGTAAGCGGGCGTGAAGCGGAACCAACTCGCTCAGGATAGTGCATATTGAAAATCGTTGGGAGAGGTTCTCGTCCTGCAGTGGCCTTAACTATAGGCTGATGATGGTGATGACAAATGTTAGTAATTTTCTTTGATTTGATATGTTTATTTTGTCAGTTGCTAGAGTTATCTCTCTCGGTGTTACATTACGGTACTCAATACCCTTTTAGTTCGCCTTGACTGTCTTGATTATGGCATTCCCAAGTTCTGAACTTTTTGAGGACCCAATCTTAGCGAATTCCCCACAACGGGTGTGAGATACAAATTTTCAGGTGCAGAAGAACAATAACAACAACAAATACGACTCTGATGTGCTCTCACTTTAACAGTCACGACATCTAAAAAGAATAAAAAATCATCAATGTTTTTCATTTCCCCTCCTGCTCAGGGAGGATGCACCGCATAGCCTGCCCTATCTCGGGATAGCCGTCCAGATGGGGGTCCTGATGGAGGCCCTAGGATGGCGGTCCTGGGTCCTGAGTGTAAACTACACCCATTGGTGATGAGCTGCCTTTTGAAACGGTGGACGTTGCAGTCTGCATTGTAGTCGGCGATGAAGCAGTGCGATCGATATGACACGTCTTCATCGTCAGCTCTGAACTATCTCGCGGGAGGCAGCAGCTATCCTCGGCAGCGAGGGGGCTGCCGGGTTTCACACCATAACATGGTTCCCGGCCCACATGGGGGCCAACGTACACCCCGATGTCCCCAACTCCAATGAGTTTGCCCATGACCGTGCGCGAGGTTTCACTCACCGCGGCGGTCCCGACGAATTCGCGGGCGGGGATGCCGGCAGGTACAGGGACCCGCTCCTCACTTTTCACGAGATCGTGACTCATTATCATCTCTCTCGGAGGGTCTTTCCACTTCCTCACCCTAAACTCACTCGTCCGCAGTCTTCGGCCTTCAGGATGCTCCAAACGGGGTCTTTCTCTTCGCGAGGCAGGTTTAGTAACTTCTCGCCCAACGTTGAACCGCATTGTCCGAACTGTGGAGAGGCTTACTGCTCACTAGCTCACATGCTCTGGCAATGTCCTGCGTTACGTGACACAGAGTTCAGCAAAGAAGAGGACTGGGAGGAAGCCCTGAGAAGCGGCGACCTTTCGGTTCAACTTCGGGCTGTCCAGAGAGCCTGCGAGAGGGCGGAGGGCCACGGTCTTCCTGTCCCTGCGTGGGAGCGGTCCGCAACTGCTACAGGATCCCCCTAGAAGGGGACGTCCAACTGCAGTTTCTCCGGACCAAAATAAAGTTCTGTGCCTGCCTGAACTATCTAATGTGCTTAGCACGCTCAGCTGCTGACACCGAATGACGCTGCTTCGATACCGGCAACGGCATTTGTAAGTCGCTGGAGGTGACATTCTGGAGAATCGCGCCCTCTGCAACAACTGCACGTTAAGTAGCACAGGTGGGCGAGGTTTCTGCACTCATCAACAAGGAAGTGCCAGGCGATCCTATCGTACATCTGAATGCGAAATTACAGCCAATAAGCTGTAAAAGGAGACAGCCAGGTCCTGATGTTTCCAGCGACGCAACTTGAGCAGTTGACATTCACGCCCTGCGGCAGACATGGCAACATGCAGAAGAGAAGACTATTTTTATCATTTCCAACATTTTAATGGGAGTTTTTCGACATTAAAAATGAGAAGCTGTAGAGTTCAACAGCAGCACCCTCTCAGCTAAAATCCCAAGCCTGGCACCGAGTCGAATTTGCTCGTTCCAAATGGAACTATATAGGCATTGCTGTTGGAACTTTAACGCAGCTAATGGTTCATGGCTCTATCTCCTTAGAATAGCAAAAACAACGATGCATTTTGTCATATCTGTCCTGTAACAGTGGGTCGAAAAATAAATTCCTCTCTCAGCATTACTGGAACGCAAGTAGTACTTTCAATGGATTCCAGTCATCCTGGAGTTTTAATATATATTTACGCGTGGAGATTGGCTATATAGTTTTTCAGTGATATCGCAACTTGTACACGATGGAAAAAAGAAATTAAAACCAATTCCACCTCTATGAAACCTGAGCCAAGCTGGCAAGCAAGAACCAACACCTGGCGAATGCGACTGCAGACTAAGTTCTTTAATCTTCTTGTAATCTTGTTTTGTTCGCCTTTCTTTCTTTTATTTCGTTCTATATCTTTTTATTCTTCTTTTTTTGAGTCATCAAAGAGTGATCAAATATCAAACGCACCAAAGAAGAATATCTTGTGAACAACTTTCCAGCTGTGACGAGAAACTGAAATCTGTTGTGGATGGTGGTTGATAAGCTAATGAACAAAGTTCGCACATCACGAAAGATTAGGTTCCAGTGTGGGGGCTATCAGATGTTCAAATAGAAAATACATTAGGCTCTCACTTCATAGATATTGGCTCATTCTTACAAATAGATGTCCCGGTCGCTTGCATACAATATACGTATATCGCACCGCCCTTATACTGTGTTCTTGGCGGCCACAGATCAGCGCGAAATACATGTGACCATCTCATCATTAAAAGATAAATGTTCAGCTGACACAGACGACGTATAGGGGAAGCCGCTGATAGCCGACAGTGAATTTATTAGCACGAGCTCACATATATGCGCTACCTGATTCTTTGCAATGGTATTTTCTCAGATAAAACGAAACTGGCCCGAGTGACTGTTATTCATAAGTATGGTTCAGTTAATGATATGAATAACTATTGACCGATATCTGTACATTCTGTTTACGCAAAAATTGCACAGCATGGATTAAACATAAGACCAAATGGGTTCCTAAAGGCACAAAAGTAATAGCACATGAGCAATACGGTTTGTCTAAGAGAAAATCTTCAAAACCTTCTTTGCTTAAAACTAGAGAGCAAATCCTTGAAAACGTAGAAAACTGAATGCTAATTCTCGGTATTTTTCTAGACATCCAAAGGCATTCGATTACGTGCAATATGACGCACTTTTTTGAAAATCAACGGCTTTCTGTATTTCGTGATGTGAATTATCTTTAATGAAAAGTTAATTAACGGGAAGGACGCAATGCACAAGAATAATTGCCATTACAAATTTTGCAACAATAAATATTGCAAGCCACAAGGATCCGTGTCAGGGGCGAGCTTATCAAAGACGATAGTCTTTGGTGGGATGCTTGAACGCAGAAATTTTGCTCTCTCAATCTGTCTCTCACACGATTCAGCCACCCGGCCAATGTTTAAGCACTTGCCTAACACCCAGCCATCTTGAACTCGTAGCTGCGTTCATACTTTTGAAGACTGTCAATCAAAAAGCAAATAATACGCATATATCAGGCGCAAAATCGATACGAAAGTATTACGTTGTGTGTTGCCTTACTATAAAATACATGCACACGTATTTCTAAAGACCCTAGTGTTGACTGCGCTAAAAATGCGACGTTATGCACGAAAAAGGCCTCTGCCGACGATTTGGTGCTGCCACCTGGCAGTTCCTCAGGGATTCTGCACAAGCTCATGTTTCCCGACGGCGTTGCCAGATGTCGTCCACTTCTCACGCAGCGTAGTACGGCCGGCAGAACAATATTGTCTTTTGACGACCTTTGTAAGGAAGCATGCAGATACGCGGCCAATTTTTTATGTACGTTAAAGGCATTGTAAATATTCAAGGCTTGTACAAAGTTACGTTTCATGCCGGTGACACTATCGTCTTCTGAGGGAAGGTAGGGCAGCACCTTTCTGAAAAAGTGAGCACCTGGTTGCAGCAATTAGGCATGTTACTAAACGCAATGAAGTCTCAGTTAAACGTTCAAGAAACTAAGTATCTACTCTTTAAATCAAACGAAACTATCATTGGTCCTCACTTTCAGCTGCAATATAAAAAAGCAAAGATCAAACCGTCAAAATAAGCTAAATTATTGGGTGTCCTAATTCATGAATATATGTCATGCTCGCCGCATGTAAATTACCCCAAAAAATGTTGAAGTGTTGCGCATGCCTTAGAGTCGCTAATCTGGCTATGACATTTACTACCGACAAGTGTGAAACAGAATATTTTAATGCCATCATCCACTCTCGATTAACATGCACATATTCAGTTGGTAGACCACTACGCAATCCAAATAATGATCACTTAAAACACTGCAAAACCTTGGACAAGGAAACATTGGACCTATGGAAAGCACCAGACTGTTCTATAGCGAGTGCAAAATATTAGCCACATCAAAATTATATAATTCAAAACTATTCCTCGAAATAATCTGGCAATTTGCCTGCTCTCTTCCTCGAAGCCTTCCGGCAAATCTGCCTGTTCCTGGGACGTCACTGTATTTTACTAGTTGAAAAATAATATGGATATCACTTTTCTTCTTAAGAATGGCATTTGCACTTATAGGCTGGGATCTCCTCACGATGGAGATGGCAAATCTAAACCTTGCAAGGAAAAGGATCAATACTTAATGGCATCTAAAGACTGGGGTAAGAGAAAACCAGTGTACTCAGCGTGTTCTTTGGTGGCCATTAATACCTTCCTGAAGTAAGTGCTCTGCTTTTTGACTATTTTCGGGATCTTTGAAATGTTGCTTGTGCATTGGTGTGCAGTGCCCGATAATGCTACTCAAGCGATCTGCGTCTTTAACGTTGCAATGATGGGCGGATGTCCGTGTACTTGCGAAGTTGCCTGTTCATAAAACAGTACCTTTGCACACTGGAAATATAGAAACATAGCATACACCATAGTGATATGCTTAAAATGGCTTCATGCGGGGTAACAGTGTATGTCACGCTCTTCTTACTCGACGGCTCTGTTACGTTCAGCGGTAGATCGGCGGGGAAGAGCAGACGACGGCGGCCTAGCACATGGCTTTTCCTGTAGAAACGTCGTGGTATGCACTCTGTACGCAGTCGAAGTGGCGGCTTTGTTCCCGCGACGCACGCGGTCAGTAATTGCTGTGACGGACATAGCTGCACAGCATAGGGTTGACATCACGGTTGACAGGTCTTTTCACTGCGGCATAGTAGAGCATTTTTGGGAAGAGCATCCCAGAAAGGAACAAAAGGGGGGGAGTCGCTTGCAAGAACAGAGGGGGCTCGCTGTCAAAGTAATCCTTTGACCTTCCTGCTCGCTCGAACTGTCGTCAAGGGGTTGCCCCTTCGGAGAAGATGACCCCGCCGTGGAAATGTGCGGAAGTGCTTTTGGGTACAATAGACCCGTCTAACGGTTCTCTTGAAGTGGCGGCTGGGTTGCATGCTGCCGGGTTAACAGAGTGGCAATGTAGGCCTGCTGCAGAGTCCTGCTAACTGATCACGTGATTAGTGGATGATATCTTTCGGTGAAGCTCGGTGCAGCAAGCGGGTCGAAATGTGGGACCGCGAGGGCGTAACCGTAGGCTCTCATGGAGAAGGCGAACATGTACGTGATTGGTAAAGTGCTGCATATGGGTTGTTCCCAGGAGGCGGTCGCAGAAGCGATCAAGTGTATTTAACGGAGAAAAGAGAATCGGAGGAGGGAGACATTAGCGCTACCTCGGGTCGCAGACGCGGCAAGGTGGTCAGAGGTCCAGCTTGGCGCTGCCTCTGACGAGATATGATGGAGTTTTAAAGCTTGTTGCTTGTTCCCGTCTAAGGGCAAACATTAAGGGCTCGGAATGAACCGCTTGGTGTGGTTTGAGCCCAGTTGTGTTGTTGAGATGTCTGTGACAGTACTGGCCGCCCCGGCCGAGTTTGTAAATAGTGTACAGTTTGAATAAACCTACGTGTTTGCCGTGAGGACATCTTGCTCCAGATTCCGTCGTTCAACGTGTCGCCGCGGACATCGGAACCATTGAGGGAGAAGAGAAATTCCCAAATTTAACTGGCTCTATCATCAGCTTTCCCCCATTTAGGAATATTTTAGGGGCGAAGCTCCTTAAGGCATAGGCTTGTCTGCCGTAGTTGTCCGTCGTAGCCACTTCGTCTTCATCGAACGCTGAGCTGCCTCGAGCGCTGGCACGCGCTCTTGTATCACGAGTTCACGCCGGTTCCTCTTCGTCTACTCCGACATCACTCAGTTTCGGTTTCGTTTCGTATTACATCACAATAGATCCAGTTTTAAGTAGTTGTTGACAACTTTTCTGGAAGGTATAAGATGCGAAAAGAATACCACAGTGTTCTAGAGAACCCAGTTGTCTGTCCATACAGTACGAAGCATGGCTAAATTAATCCAGAACTTGACACGACTTACGATGATCCTCCGGAGCTTCGCCCACTCATCATCATTCACTCCGTGGATATGCGTGGATTTTTTTCGTTCATAGGCAATTTGGTTCTATTTTCATTGTAAAAGTAGTTGCTTTTGTCGTCAATGTCCAGTGACGTATTTTATGCACTGAAACTCGCGAGCGCGAGGTCTGTGCATTGCGGTGGCTGTGTATAACGCCATCAAATGACATCTCTTGGATATTCTAGTTTTGGTGTCATGTGCAACCGCTAGGGGCAGCCGCGTGCAGCCAATAAGAAAACCGCACTTCCCTTCCGATAGGTGATTTTTGTGGCCGCTAATACGTGACGTGAATCATGAAGGTAATCTGATTGTAGAAACTGAGGCCTCCTGCACTCGCCGCAGCGTGGACACAACGAGCTGCCATGTTCCTTTTCATTAAGGGCTGCAGTGTACATGGCCGTACCATGTGCCTATTGCCCACAAAATTTCGGCTATGCTGCAGGCACTGCTAAGATGAACAAAGCCGCCTGTGACAGCCCTCTGACGACCGCTGCCGTGGGTGCAAGGCAAAATAATCGGCACAGGTGCAATCAAATCGCCAAGCGCAGCCAAGAGGCTCATGTCTCATTCGAATCGTCCCGTGCGAGGAGCCGGTTTGCGTCCGTATCGCACATCCGCTGCTCTGAATATTTCGTAGTGTCAGTGTCATCTAGGTCGGGTTTGTTTGCAAAAATTTGGATGCAGCGGTCCTGCTATCACCTTCACTTCCAGAAACCGGCCCCTTGTAATTTAAGGACTGTCGGGCACGAAATGTCCCAGGCGTGTCAGGCGACAAAACGAGTGCTTCTATTTATTGTTTCTTGTAATGAATGATTTTCCAAAGTGTTTTGAGAATATTTTATTTGCGCAGGACCGAAAATGCCACTTGCTTGTTTGGAGAGGGTTACATACCTCCTTCTAAAGAGGAGGAAGAGCTTTACGGATCACGATTGTCAATGTGCCTTACTCTTGGAGTGCCCCTGAAGCTCCTCAGGATTGATGTAAGATAGATTTTTTTATTAAGATCGGCGATCAAAGGCACTGATCATGCATTGTGTTATATGGCAATTATATCGGGTATGTGCCGTATAATAATTGCTCAAGTGTTACCTGCAATGTCGACAACATGACTATAACACACGTTTTACTAGATGATTCGTGAAATTTAGCCCGATTGTCTTAAGGGGCGACGCTCCTTAGGGCGTGGGTCTGTCCCTCCTCTGTATGTATGTATGTAGCCACCTCTAGTTTAGTTTATGAATGGCTCAATAGATGGCGTTGTGTGTCCAGGCTGCTACCTGGACAAACTCATCATCATCATCAGCTACCTCTTTCCTGAAGCCATGCACTACGCCACGAAACGCACATGGAAACATGCACCACGATGACACTAAATACCCAACATTAATGAAAGACTGCCCGTTTCTAACGACGATGATGACGATGCGTTTGTGCTAGCGCGTTATGGCGCGTGTAAGAAGCTGGTGTAAGACGCTGTGGCCTCTCCGCCTTATACTCTTTCAGCAGTCATGTGATGGCGTCGGCAAACGCGGTGCGCGTTCCGGCCTGTGTAAGGGGCTGCGTAAGACGCTGTGGCCTCTTCCCCTTACTAGAGTGTACCGCACGTTTCTAACGCGTTGTGCAAGCATCCTCTTAAACGCGAGATCCCAGCGTTCGAATACAGTGTTTCTCACGTCTTTACATGATGATCGACCGGGCGGAAGATTCACGGTTTACCGATGGATTACGCGGAAGATGGATTACACGGATTACACGATGGATTACACGGATTACACGGAAGATTCACGGTTTACCGATGATTCACTCCGGAGCGTCGCCCACTCATCATCATTCACCCCGTGGATATGCTGTGATTTTTAGGGGCGAAGCTCCTTAAGGCGTGGGTCGTGCGTCCCCGATGTATGTAGTAGTAGTAGTAGTAGTAGTAGTAGTAGTAGTAGTAGTAGTAGTAGTAGTAGTAGTAGGTAGCCACCGGCGCGTGCCTCCCGGGAGGCACGCACGCGCCGAGGGCGAGTGCTCGCCCTCGAGAGACAACGTTGGCGCAGGCAGCGTCTCCTAGCGAGTTTCTTGATTGAGAAATACCGACTGCTCGCGTTGGAGAAGCGTTCACCGGCAACCCATATTATATATATATATATATATATATGTATATATATATATATATATATATATATATATATATATGCACTGCATCTTGACTTGCAATGAAGTGCCGGTGGGAGATTTCACTCGTGCATTGTGCGTAGTTGAACCGTGAGGATTCGTAGCATGCGTGAGATGTTATAAAACTAGATGGCGGTACTTGTAGTTGATTATGAAAGATGGGAGATGTTATAATAGTTTGATGACATTTACTCAAGTGTTTCACTTTTAATTGTGGGGCGAATTGCACGGAAGAGTTTCACGGTTTACCGATGATTCCTTCCGGAGCTTCGCCCCACTCATCATCATTCACCCCGTGGATATGCTGTAATTTTTTTAGTGTGCACAGAAAGCGCTCAGTACACGCATCTATAGCACTTACGCCTTTACAGCCAAGCGTCACGACCAATGTGCTACCGCGGCGGAAACAGGAAATAATCACATAATAGAAAACAGCAGGCAGCTTGGGACGGTATCGATGCATTACATATTATGATTACGTGGCACCGTCCAGCTTATTAGCCCTGACATTAGGTGCATAATCAATAAAAAGCGGTGGTTAATAGTATCTCGAAGGATTGTGGTATTGCAGCATGGTAGTTGGCCCCTTTGAGCTTCCTGGAATCGCCGCGCCGCGGTGGTCTAGTGACTACGGTATTCGGCTGCTGATCCAAGGGTGGCTGCATCGAATCCCGGCCGCGGCGGCTGCATTGTGACGGAGGCGAAATGCTGAGGCCCGTGTACTGTGGGAAATCAGTGCACGTTAAAGAACCCAAGGTGGTCGAAATTTCCGGAGCCCTCCACTACGGCGTCTCTCATAATCAGTGGTGGTTTTGGGACGTAAAGCCCCGCAAATCAGCTTCCTGGAATCTGGGCTTAGTTATGGGCGATGGCATGTTCTCAGGGCTGAAAAGGCTTCTCTTCATTGAATAGATTGAGATCAAAGGCGGGGCATACTACTCCTTTAGATCGTAACAATTATGCGTGTGCGTGGGCAGTTTTATGACGTAGAATTTTAGTGACGGCACCGCACATAATGTACAAGCGAGGCAGGAACAGCGGTGTAGCGTCGGTTGTGCCACCGCATCGTTGTCTCAGCTGCGGAATATTAGCTTGCGTAGCGAATAGCGGAAGAAAACAGATAATGCGAAAGGATACGCAAGTAATGCCCACGCGATCACGTGGAAGGTGCAGCGCCCAGGGCTAAGAAATCAAATCCTGTCGTTGAAATGCTTACGCAGATACTGCCTTGCCTAGGCGCGAAGGAATTTCCGAGGCTTCAATGCTTTCTGTTTTCCGAAAACGGCCGCCACGAAAATTTCTGGAGTCTGAAGCAGTTCTAGCGAGGGCAGATCCTAAAAGCCCTGTCTATCGGTAAAACGCGAGCCAGTAACAAATTATACCCGCCGTGCTGTAGGCTTCGATAGTTGGTCTCAGCTGAGTCCAGTCCCATTTCAACTTCTAAATGTCAGCGCAGTTTCTTAGTTTCACGCCTCCACTATGTTGTGCTGCCTCAATACACTAAACTTCACTGAACAAAATCAGCGCTACTCAAAGAGGCAGGAGGGCTACTCGCGTAGAAAAGAAGCGTTGTCATTCAGCGCTTTCCGTGTACTGTCGTTCTCAAGCCACTTAATGTTTTATTTATTTATTGATCAATTTCAATAGCCTAAAGACCCTATTGGGCATTGCATGCGGGGGGGGGGGGGATTTTAGTGAATACTTATATTTGAAACAACATAAGTAGAAAACGAAATACCAAAAAGAAAACACGAAAAACGAAACAGCGAGTAAATCTAATCACAGTATCCAGTCTAATACATTCACTAACATCAGTCGAATACATATCGACGAGTGCAAAATTTTTGTTGTAAAAATAATGATGAAAGCACTTATTAGAATTACTACATTCCTGTTTCTATAAAGACGTGCACCTAAGAAACGCCCTCCTGATAGAAAGAAATGATTGTTAGTTGAGAAAGGTATTCATATTGAGGAATATTTACTTGTTTTAGAAAGCTGTTGTGAATGTTCACTTTATCCTGTCTTACATTGTTATTTGTTTCGCCTATTCATCTTTCTTACAGCTAGGTGAACCCTGCATATTCGCTTGTGTTTTTTCCCAAAGTAAAGACCACAGTAATGTGTCCTATATATTGCAGAATGATAAAGATGGCACGCCATGCCACGAAAGCAATCCCACACAGGTGATTATTATTTTTACTGTGGTTCGCCGTTTGCGGCCATATTTGATGGAAACGGGAAAAACTGAAACGTCGCTGCTATCTCGTATGAAGGGTGATAAAAACATTTCTCGTTCTTCAAAGCACTGCTAAAGAAGCCACTAAACAACTGCGATGTCAAAATTATTCTAGATGGAAAATGCGCGCAGAAGAAGACATTAATGCGATCCAGTGATATTGCGAATAAGTTGCCTAACAATGCATTTCAAGGTATAATTGGTTTACTCAGACAAAAATCCTTTCCTGGCAACTGAGGCCTGTTGGGTAACCGCACTCGGCCTTCCTGATCGTTTCAGCTAGAAATGCATAGAAATGCCTCATGCTCATGGCTCCTGTCACTTCCGCCACATAACACGACGTCTCACAATGGGCGCAGGAGAAAACTACACAACTGATAAGCTCGGTGCTGCGCGAAGTCCCCCCAACAGGAAAGTGACTTCCTTTAGTGGTCAAGGAGGACTGGTCAAGTGCAGAACAAGGAAAGATCCTTGCTTTTTCACAGAGATCCTATTCGCGGGAAGTAGCGCGGGGATATCCTGATTAGGTGATCGGCTCGTCGTTATCTACGAAGTAGTGAGATTATGTGAGAGGGAATAAAGGTTAGGGTTGTGCGTGCTGTCCCATTACGATGTACCAGGAATGCTAAACCTGCAGGTTGCATGGTGCGCGCTGTGTAGTGGCGTAGGTTATATAAACGAAATCTGTAAAGCGCGAAAATGAATGCGATCCCCCAAAACGATTTCGCGCAAAAAATATTCTCAGCAAAATCATCGTACACTTTTTTGGCAACGCACTTTGCGTTGGCTTCTTGCGACTTGTACTTGCAATGGCGCGCATTCTATGAGGAATCAAGGAGGTAAATACAGGTTTGCTTGCGTGCTCAAAGGAGGGAAGCGTGTAAAGTCAGAAGAGACTTGTTTGAGCACCGATTTAGGCACATCAACGAAGAAGTGGCTACTAAATATTGAAGCTTTTCGGGAATTTTCTCCCCATGCCACTGAGCTGCCAGAAGAGGCTTTTCAGAGCTGGGGCATTGACTTATATGGGACACAGAAAGCATGATAACACTCAGCGAACGTGCCAATATAGTTGGAGATAACATGTCTACCAAGCTATGCACTGCCCAGCGTCAATTATATGCGCTATTTGTTCAGGCAGGATAGGATTCATGCAAAAAATACATTGAGTGCAAACACATGCGCTCAACTTTTATATACATTAGCGAAGCTTATATTGCTGAGCGACAAATCTGCTGCAGTGAGCTGGAGATAAACATGATTTCCTGAAGGAATGCCGTGATCACCATGTCAAAGCGTGTCATACCTCTCCTTTGCTGCAGATTGCGACACTTTTCCTTTGTTGCTGATACCTTTCAGCGAAGTTGTATTTGCTCAGGCGAAGCTTTTTTGGATGGCGCGCAAACACATTCCGGCATCGTGAAAGGGAAACGTGCTCTCGACTTCTTAGATATGCTACCTGAAGCTGAATCAGGTTAGCTCTTTAGTCAATCAGACTGTCTATCCCAGATACTCATTGACTTTTTTTTCTGGTAACTAAGATTTGAGCGTGTTGTTTAGTTGAGGTGACACTGCCATGCTCACGATATATAGCCTTATCGTTATCGAACTTATTATTATAGATAAATGTGATCACTTAAAGCACGACGAACATAATATCGCCAACAGCAAAGCTGTGCCTACCAGGGGGCATAATAAGTTTATAATGCTGGGACACCAAGAATTACATGGAAGTTTATCAGCGTGCAGTTTAGCAACGTATATTGAAGGATCTCTGCATAAATGAATGCTCTTATTTTCCAAGAAATGCAAGGACATGAAATGTGTGCAAGAATCATGAAGTTCTTTTTAATCCAGGAAACTGGCTTCATGTGAAGACAAGTTTCGTTTACTTAATATAATAAGTAAAGTGGCATTTCCTGCTTAGGCGCCCGCTTAATTGCCGCAATTTATGTACACACAACGATGCGCTTGATTTTTTTTTCGTCGCTCAAATTTCACAATCGGATGAGAATAATTATGTCAAATTTTAAACTAAGCTCTTTGAGTGAATTATTCGATAAGCACAAAAATGAGTAAGCTCTAGACCGTCACCGTATTTCGAAAAACAACGTATTAGTGTCAGTGATGTTACTGTGAATACGCAGACGGATAAAAATACCCGTGCTAAGGCCACAAGAAACAATGCACAGCGACAAGTTTACACCTTCACATTCCTTAATTGCGTTTTCCGCTGATATATAGAGGAAACAACTGTAGCAAAGCCATCTTTAAAGGGGCTCGCCGCCGTCCCTGCACCCCCCTCCCCGCCTAGGTGACAGCCTACACACACACACACACACACACACACACACACATTATATATATATATATATATATATATATATATATATATATATATATATATATATATATATATATATATACACACTTCGTTGGCTGGCACATGTTTCGGACTTTTCGTGACGCGCGCAGAAGGTCATATGACGTTATTCTAACGAGGTCACAGCACATGTCACGAAAACAAATTTATGCGTTATCGAAACACCCAATATACCTGGAATTATTTCGACCAATAAGAGGGATAATTCCGAGGACGATACGCACTGTACTGATGGTGTTGTATATGCCTCTCTTTAGTCGACGTCCCAGTCCGATTGTAAGATTGATCCTAATCATAAACAAAACTGCCAACTCTCTGCACTCAGGAAGAAGTAACGTCGGTAGAGCCACGCTGGATAAACGCAAATGACCAATGATACTGAATTGCTAAGCCACAAAGTTATTCTTGGCATTTTCCTTCCAGATGTTACATACCCACTAGACATTCGTGACATTAAACAATGAGTATTACTAGCAATTGCTCAAACTCCTGCGATCTATGGTGTACCTATGTTGCTTGAACGATCTCGCGAGAAATAACAGTGGTTTAGAGCGTCAGTGTTGCTGCGTTTTAAACTTGCTGTCAATGCATTGTTTGATGCTCCATTGCCCTATTATAGGAGTTTTCGGTGCTTCATCTCCGAAAAACCTAGTTATCAAAAGTATATTCTTGACCGCAAACGTAAAGAATAATATGCATTGTTGAGGAAATTAGCAGACCTTTGACATCGCTCAAAAAGATGGAATAGTGACGGAGCAACATAACTAGAAGTGGTCTTGCCTTCTTCAGGGCAACACTTGTGTCGCAAACGTCTGCATTAATAAGGTTTGCTGCCTCTCCCGTAGCCTAAGGAGAGGGGGAGAAGAGAGGCATATGAGAAATCGGCGAAAAAAAAAGAAATAAAGCTCGCGTGTTGGACGTTATTACGACCAACTAGATGTTAAAGCTTCAGTGCTGCAGAAGAACTAATTTAGAGTTTGAAGTTCGAAATTTATTTATTTTCTGTCTTTTTAAGCACCCTTAAAATGGGTCAGTATTGCTGAAATACAAGAACAACCATAACTATCGCAATTTTTGCTGGAAAGAAAAGATAGTTCTCATTGTAATATTGTGAATGTATCAAGGGAACCACCGACAGGCAGGGAACTTCCGAGAACATTCCGCCACAAGAGGACTGTTTGTGATTCTCGTTTGTCGAACATGTTTCCATTTAGGACGCTTTCCGCGTGTGCACACGTGCCTCCAGTGTGACGCTCTGTTTTACCCATAGTTTTCCCCAACCTGCCGAAGACTTCAAGCGTCCAACTTCCTTGAGCTTTGATGAGACCACTAGAATAAATTCGCATTCATGAATGCAGGCATTAGCTTATTTCTCTATACCTTTTGCTAGTGCTGGTGGATACCATCACAAAAAGAGGAAAGAATAAGTTTAAGATGCGAGTGAGCGTATACTCGAGACAGTGAAGCGAATTAGACTACCCAATGAAAGACATGTCTTGGGAACTATGCAGCTCTGATTTATAACAGCGCATAGGATATGATTGCATAGGATATGACGCAGCCGCCGCGGCCGGGATTCGATCCCGTGACATCCGGAACAGCAGCCCAGTACAATAACCGCTAGACCACCGTGGCGGAGCCAACGCATAGTATATCAAGTCTTGCAGATTAGACTTGTAATGTGCTTTCCACATTCCGTATAAGTACCATCACGAATGCTATGAAGCACGAAGGCTAGAAAGTATTATTTTGTGGTACTTTATGTGTGCAGTCGTTAAGCTTATTGAAAATATAAATATTGTTAATGAATAAAGCCATTATTGAATAAAGCCAGACAAAACGGAGCGAAGCCTGTGGGGAACCGCAGGACAGTGACAGATTAAGCTGGAGGAACGAGCTTCTTAGAGGCCACTTGAAACGCTTGAGAAAACTAGTGCGAGTTGAAATGGTAGGTATCCCCTGTGCCATAACTTTTATCATTTCGCCAAGTAGGGAAGAACCCACTACGCCGTAATTAGTACGGTATTGCAACATGCAAATCTGTATAACTTCACTTCTTAGAGAGTCTCTTGGCGTCGTTTTCCGAGAACGAGCTGAACACTCGGCACGACGTCGACGGCGATTTGCGGTTCTCTCTGCACAGCTGTCTGTTGTGCCCGACGTTGTCTTGCTGCAGCCCCGCGCGTAGCTCCGCAATTCGCTTGTTCAGCCTCAGTACGCACCTTATGCGGTGGCGTCACCAGGTATATCGCAAAGCGAAGTCAGGTTGCTGTAGGGGCTGCGCACGTCGCCTGCCGCGTGACGCATGGCACGATACGACACGATAAAGGGCAGCGCTTCGTAATTATGATGACAGAAAAGGTGAAGAAGATTTCTTTATATTGATGCTCGACTGCCACGCAGAGGGTGTGGGTTCGAATCGACGCAGAGGATGTGGGTTTGAATCCTCGCCAGTCCTGGTTATTTCTTCTAAATTTGCGCGATAGCAGTTAAGGACACCGGCGGGTGTGGCGGCGGTGGCGGCGGGCAATTGCGGCGCCAAAAGCGGCCCTTGTGATCTCATAACAGCTTACGCTGTAAAACAATTGAGAACCAACAAGACTTTCGCTACCTTTGGCAAACGTGATAGTTGGGAGACATTAAGGAACATGCTACTTTTCCCTGCCTGAGCACCATTTTAAATGCGGAGCATTTCTTAGTCGCACGATGTCACGGTTCGGCGTCGGCGCCGTCCACACCCCCACTGCGCATGCTCGGCTCGTCTCGTGCCGGCCCACCGGGCGTTCAGCAAGCCGAGTATGCGCAGTGGGGGTGCGGACTTCTCCCCCGTACTCCTCTCCTCGAACGCGGGCGGTGTGTATATAAGCGGCGGAGCGCGCGTTCGGAATTCAGTCAAGGGGGTCTTTGCGGAACTCTCCTCCCTACTCCTCTCCCTCGAACGCGGGCGGTGTGTATATAAGCGGCGGAGCGCGCGTTCGGAATTCAATCCATCACTCGGGCAGTGCGATGCTTCTGCGAAACGGCTACGCCGAGCTGCGGATTCCGAACTTCGTGCACGAGAAGCAGCGGCGAAACGTGAGCTTTAAGTCCCCAGGTACGTGAGCGAGAAGCGGGGTGCAAACGTCGTCAACGAGATGCGGCTCAGGACGCTGCTCGTGGACGCAAGCGCCCACCTTGGTGCCGTCCAATACAACGACGGCACCAAGCAATAAAGACACACTTTAACTTTACACTCCTTTCCTTCGCTTCTCCTTCATTCAATAAATAAGAATAATAAAGACAAAATAACAATTAAGCATTCCCAAACCATACCCAATTACGCAACATTCACGCGATACCCCCACCACTCTGCGACGCATTTACTCGAGTTCCCCCGTGGGAAGATGCGGGCGGAATTTTTCGCGAAAATTGTGCCTCCGCGTCAATCCTGTGCCAAGGCACACCGATATAGCTACTATTCATGTATAAGTGGAATTTTTCTTATGTTTTTAGAATAAAATGTGGTAATGGACTGCAAGGAAAGCACTCGATTCATTAAATGAATTTTTGTTCAGCTTCCGTACCCTCAACATCCATAAAAGTAGCTGATAGTAGGCTCTCAATATGCATAGTGGTATCTAAGAATATGTAACCAGCACGTAATAAATTATCTAAATTGCGGAGCAGCGAAGAGCATCATCAATATGCCGCATGATAATTCTTTACGCAAAGGCTGTAGTGCTGGCGTGAAATGAATTTCATGAAGTACCACGTCTCCCGCTTTAGAAATCATGGACATCTGACAATTCAAATGCATGCTGAGATAGGACAGGCGCCCATGAATGTGAACACTTGGACGCGTATGTCACGAATAACATATTAACGAGCTGAGGAAAAGAAGGCCGCCGCTGAAAATGGTCTACCAAAGAGCAAATTCCACAGGGAGCAGCATACGTTAACTAGGGGGCACTTCAGGTACTCGTACATGGGATATTGATGACACATTTTGCATTGGTAAGAATAGGTTTGTCCGCCTGGTATTTAGCGCGCCGTCGATGAACATCTGCTAGCGCTAGCACTAACACATTATGATAACTTGTAGTTGAGTTCGCTTTCGGGCCAAGAAAATTCGGCACTCTCCTGCGACGTCCAGTGGCGAAAGAGCAGCGAAGTGTACTTTGACTCCAAAAGCCAAGGAGAACACGACGCCGTAGCCCAAAAGTTCTCGGACATCACAGCAAACCACAGACTCGGTAGAAGGCGTCATCCACCTCCTCATCTGAACTTCAGCAAGCAGGACGAGATCACCTAGAGAAGACCCCGAAACAATACCTTCCAGCAAGGCACGAGGCTCAAGGCGATGCACCCCGGCAGCTACCACAACACGTTGAAGTTCGACAAGCCCTGCACCTTGTACCACATACTGTGGGAGTGCAGGACGAAGACCTCTTCTTTACCTCCCTTCCCCGTACCTCTCCCCACCCCCTTCCAGAGCAGTGGAAGCGTATGCTAGCCAGTCGAGTCTTTGCCGATCAGAGCATTCCGATCGCCAAAGCTAGGCTGGCTGCTAAGGAGCATGGTTTTCTGAATTGAGGAGACTATCCACCAGGGGACAACCAATTTTCCTCTCCTCACAGTAAAAGTTTACACATTCATTCATTTATTGTAAAAGTTAGCAATGCGTTTAGTTATTCACTGTGTCATACCACTCCAGGCGTTGTCAGAGAACCCAGCTGCGAACACCGCGGCATGAAACTGTGGGAAAACACCGAAAACCGACGGCAAGGAAGCATAGCAGCCAATACACATGCAGAGAAGCCAGAGGTTTCGGTTTACGGCACCCTGAACAACATGGTGAAGGGCGCTTGCGGGGATCTAGACAACACTACGCTCTATCTATTAAATGTACCCTATTACGAACTGCTCTAGTTTCCTTAGCAGAAAGTGAGTCTTTGGGTCTTATATAAATCAATACTGCAGATGCATGTAATCTTGAAACGGCAAAAATGTCTGGGAGAGCATATATATGGCGGTTAATGTAGCCACACCATAACGGAGCTTCTCGATTCATCTATTAAATTTAGTCGCGCTTTACAAGCATCTCTTATTTAAAACAAGGTGCGAATTGCATGTCCACGCCACCGTGCCCTACTGACCAAACTTTATATACTGTGTCATTATTCTAACCTTCACGACGACTGCTGTCCCTCCGTGCCGTGTCCAGGGCAGCAGTGCTAAACGCGTAACGTAGCGCTGATCTATATAAGCAGGATAACTTATACACCGCACAATAATTGAAGGAAATAAGCTACTATCGCACATATGAAAGAATACTAACTTTTCATAATTTCAAATGTTGGAGGAATACGATTCTACCTATCCCATATATTTTTCATAATTTTTTAGCCTTCTTATATACCTAATCGAGGTGCAATAGAGATGTAATAAGTGTTTCGTCAATTGTAGATATCATTTATGCGGTTTCGTTATGTTTTGAACGAAGTGTTATACGTGTGCTTGTCTCCCCATGTGTAGTACCCTCGCTTGCGGTCCCTTAGCGGTACTGTTATTATATAAATAAATATTTGTATCCTTCGTGAATTAATCACAACGGTTGTCCCTCAGAAACCAAAATTTTCTCTCTGCGTTGTCCTGGGTTATGAGAATCACTTTTGCTGTCATTGCACTAATGTGTTTGCAGTCAAGCACATGACAGCGCAATAACAGTATAATTTCTTAATCTAGGCTTTTCCAAAACACGTGACTAATTGATGCAGACATCATCAGTGAGCTCACGTTACAACTTTCTGCAATTTCCTTTGGTTCCTAATGAGGACACGGTCTCCTTTGCACAAATGAATAGGGAAGGACCGACGATGGCTTCCTAGATTATAAACTAAACTAGTTGGGTTTTTCTGGACCACCCTTATTGCATTAACAAATTTCATTAAACATAATAGGTGCAATTGCTGTTTCTTATTCAGTGCTATTTGGCGCGTAGCAGCGTGTCACATTCGAGCTGACATCTTCAGTAATTGGCGGCTTCTCTACGTAAATGAATTTTCGAAGCCTCCCAATACATCGGCAGTTTAAAAGGCACCAAATGTCATAGCTGGAAACACTTATCTCGAACATGTTTCTCGTCATTGTCATCTTAATTTCGTTGAGTGCCTAGGAGATCGCAGGAACCGAATTCGAATGCTATTACCGAGTGAAATGCCACACGCTTTCCTTCTTAAACAGCGTTTAAGCGTACTTTTAAATGCGGCGGGTGCAGGGGCTGCCGCGGCCGTTGTACCAGTTGGTATGCTAGCCCCACATGACAATTTGGGCCGCCAAAACCAGATGTGTCAAAATGTCAAGTAATTTTACCCATATAGTGAAGTTGTATAAATGAACAGTTTTGCATTGGCGCATTTCACTATCTGCGCTTTTAAGTTGGGAAATCAGCCATAAAAAGAAGACTTGCTAGAAGACCCAACAGAAACCAGGTCGATAGTGCTAGTTCTTTTACGTCGCTCACTGAGGTAAGGACTTCAAGTTCCTATAGGTTTCTTATTAGGGACAACATTGAAAATACGACAGATTTTGTTGCTCTGAGCGAACCTTTGAGCTGTTTGTTTACTTTTTCTCCTGCGACGATCCATTTTTGACATGAACTCTACAGCTTGACAAGTGTGCTGAACTAATCTTTCATATTCGCTGTGTTGGCTGACCCTTCGAACGTCAGAGCCATTCATCGAATTCGCAAACGTAACCGATGTTTTCATGCGGCGCAAGCATATACATTATATTTTGACTACAATACGCACCAGCGTACGCTGCGCACATGCATGTAGGCGAAGGTTAAGGTACGCCATCAAAAAAAAACCCACAATAGGCGCCACTCGGAGTACTCCCAACCGGCGAAGTACACATAGCGAACGGAGGAAGCAATCATTAGGAAACGCTGTTACATCACATTTCCTGAAGTCACCTGAGTAGCGTTCTCCTGGCCAGTTCGTTACAGTTCAGCTTGTTTGGACATTCGCGGATAATGTGCCGGATGGTACAGCGACCAGACGATCTCGCTTGCGCATGCGGCAACATCGTCAAATGCGTAGCGGCTCATGTGGTACTAGCACAGGCAAACCTTATAAAACCATAGCGACGTCTCCTAAAAAGGCAACTACGGCGATTTTTCAGTATCAGCTGATCTCAGCGTGACTTTCATTGCATGTTCGCCTCGTAACAATATATGGCAAGCCAGGCGGTTCATAGTGGTTAAAATTTTTTATCGGTTTCCCACGCAGACCACACTGTGTTTTTGACGCCATTAGCTTAACTCTACCTTCCCGATCAGGCGTTTGATCGAAAGTGAAACGGTGACACTTCGGCACTCAGATCGTAGCTGTGAAGGTCACAAGAGCTGGCATATAGCTCAATAAATTATCAGAGGACATCACTACTTTCATTTTTCTCTCACTAGCTTCATATATTATATGGCGGGGAGGCTAGAGCTTCCCCAAATATGCTGCAGAAAGGACATATCCGTTCCGGTTTCAGCACACCCTTCGTTTTATTTTTGAGTTATTGCCGAATCTCTAAGCAAATAGAACCAGTTGGCCTGTTACAGGACTATCAGGCCTACTGGAAAACAGCGATATAGTAATATGGAGAAAAAAACGAGCCGAGTTCATCTTTAAACAAGCCCCTTCGGAAGCACGTCACTTAAGGAACGCATTTTCTTACACAGATCTGATAGCGAGCGCTTCTATTGAGCTTACGTTCGTGCATGACAGAGCAGGTCCAACTTAAGGCCGTGGACTCCACCAGTTCTATACCAGCGCAAACTTTGCTATTCCAACGGAAGTCGGGTAATGGTTGCCCACTTATACCCTCAAGTACATGGAACAGGGCAACCCTTTGTAAAACTTTAGTGTCGCACGCAGAACGATTCGGCATTTCCTTACCACATGGCCGATATACACTATTGATAGGCTTATAGATTGAGTATACGGTGCTGCACAGAGCGTCTGTTGGGCATAACTTGAAACTTTCGTAAGTGTATACATTCTCATGTGAATGCGTGGTGTTTCGAAACACCCGTGGCATCACATCCTTATGCAAAACATAAAAAAACGATGATCTGATTTATCACCACTATTATAATCTTCGAGTAATTCTTTTCCTTTTAAAAGAAGTTCTACCCATCATATTGTTCCCTCCTGTTCCCTCCTCACGTGGATCAAGCGCTACGCTTCATATTCTACTCACTAAGGCTGCTTTATGAAAACATGAGCTTCCACGGGCTGTTGAATATTTATTTCGCTATTAACTTTTGATTGGTGTGGAACGCTAGATACAAAGTTATTAGATTCTTATGTAGAGCATCACGACGGTAGTTGTATCGTGGACAGCCCAAGAACTAGAAATCCAACATGTGTAGGCTGTTACAAAGAACAGTTGTGGAGGCACCGTGCCACAAAGGCCAACATAACTGGAGCCCGATGTCGGCTGTCAGACATGGCGTCGCGCGTGGATACGTTACAGGTGTCGCACCAAATCATTTGACGTGAATTTACGTGCGAAAGTTACGACATGGCAAATGAGTTCTGCGGAAAGCCGCAAGCTGGAGTAACGTTTTATGAAAGGGAAAATTAGCATCCACCCGTTAGTAGTACGATG
>JABSTT010003387.1:0-24484 GCA_013339685.2 Hyalomma asiaticum | reverse complement strand
CAGAAGTCGCACAAAAGCGGTTTCTTCCCTCCCCGAATCACAGAGCATATCCTCTACTTATGCGCGACTTCCTGAATAAAAATAACGGTCTCTCAAAATCGTGCACAAAATGACAAATAAGGTAAGACTTAGTCCTTGGGTTTTTTGTGAAAGTTTGGACGTGATCATAGTGTAACAAATGCGTTTTCCCCCCATCACAAGCATTCCTCTACTTATTAGCGCGCCTTCCTGAAATAACACTACGGTCCTCAGTCGCTCAAAATCTTGCCCAAATGCCAAAAACGTAACTATAGTATTGGGTTTTTTTTGTGAAATTTACGTCGATCAAGAATATCGCATCAAAATTCGATTTTCCACACCCCCCCGCATCGTAAGCGGTCCTCCCTTATTGCGCGCCTTCACTAATAAAAGTGAAACTACGGTCCTCAAAATCTCTCCCAAATGCCAAAAAGGTAATACTATAGTCTTGGTGTCTTTTGTGCAATTTTGACCTCGATCAGAAGTCGCACAAAATGCGTTTTCCCGCATCCGTAGAGCATTCCTCTACTTATTGCGCGCCTTCCTGAATAAAATACGGTCTCTCAAAATCTTGCCCAAATGCCAAAAAGGTAAGACTATAGTCTTGGGTTCTTTGTGAAATTTTGACTCGATCAGAAGTCGCACAAAATGCGTTTTCCCGCATCGTAGAGCATTCCTCTACTTATTGCGCGCCTTCCTGAATAAAAATACGGTCTCTCAAAATCTTGCCCAAAATGCCAAAAAAGGTAAGACTATAGTATTGGGTTTTTTGTGAAATTTTGACTCGATCAGTAAGTCGCACAAAATGCGTTTTCCCGCATCGTAGAGCATTCCTCTACTTATTGCGCGCCTTCCTGAATAAAATACGGTCTCTCAAAATCTTGCCCAAATGCCAAAAAGGTAAGACTATAGTATTGGGTTTCTTTGTGAAATTTTGACTCGATCAGAAGTCGCACAAAATGCGTTTTTCCCGCATCCGTAGAGCTACCTCTACTTCATTGCGCGCCTTCCCTGAATAAAATATACGGTCTCTCAAAATCTTGCCCAAAATTCTAAAAAGGAAGACTATAGTCTCGGGTTTTTGTGAAATTTTGACTCGATCAGAAGGTCGCAAAATGCGTTTTTCCGCATCCTAGGCATTCCTCTACTTATGCGCGCCTCTGAATAAAATACGGTCTCTCAAATCTTGCCCAACATGCCAAAAAAGGTAGACTAATAGTCTTGGGTTTTTTGTGAAATTTTGACTCGATCTAAGTCGCACAAAATGCGTTTTCCCGCATCGTAGAGCATTCCTCTCTTATTGCGCGCCTTCCTGTATAAACAATACGGTCTCTCAAATTTTGCCAAGAATGCCAAAAAAGGTAAGGACTATAGTATTGGGTTGTTTTTGTGAAATTTTGACCGATCAGAAGTCGCACAAATGCGTTTTCCCGCATCGTAGAGCATTCCTCTACTTATTGCGCGCCTTCCTGAATAAAAATACGGTCTCTCAAAATCTTGCCCAAAATGCCAAAAAAGGTAAGACTATAGTCTTGGGTTTTTTGTGAAATTTTGACTCGATCAGAAGTCGCACAAAATGCGTTTTCCGCATCGTAGAGCATTCCTCTACTTATTGCGCGCCTTCCTGAATAAAAATACGGTCTCTCAAAATCTTGCCCAAAATGCCAAAAAGGTAAGACTATAGTATTGGGTTTTTGTGAAATTTTGACTCGATCAGAAGTCGCACAAAATGCGTTTTCCCGCATCCTAGAGCATTCCTCTACTTATTGCGCGCCTTCCTGAATAAAAATACGGTCTCTCAAAATCTTGCCCAAAATGCCAAAAAGGTAAGACTATAGTATTGGGTTTTTTGTGAAATTTTGACTCGATCAGAAGTCGCACAAAATGCGTTTTCCCGCATCGTAGAGCATTCCTCTACTTATTGCGCGCCTTCCTGAATAAAAATACGGTCTCTCAAATCTTGCCCAAATGCCAAAAAAGGTAAGACTATAGTATTGGGTTTTTTGTGAAATTTTGACTCGATCAGAAGTCGCACAAATGCTTTTCCCGCATCGTAGAGCATTCCTCTACTTATTGCGCGCCTTCCTGAATAAAAATACGGTCTCTCAAAATCTTGCCCAAAATGCCAAAAAGGTAAGACTATAGTATTGGGTTTTTTGTGAAATTTTGACTCGATCAGAAGTCGCACAAAATGCGTTTTCCCGCATCGTAGAGCATTCCTCTACTTATTGCGCGCCTTCCTGAATAAAAATACGGTCTCTCAAAATCTTGCCCAAATGCCAAAAAAGGTAAGACTATAGTATTGGGTTTTTTGTGAAATTTTGACTCGATCAGAAGTCGCACAAATATGCGTTTTCCCGCATCATAGAGCATTCCTCTACTTATTGCGCGCCTTCCTGAATAAAAATACGGTCTCTCAAAATCTTGCCCAAAATGCCAAAAAAGGTAAGACTATAGTATTGGGTTTTTTGTGAAATTTTGACTCGATCAGAAGTCGCACAAAATGCGTTTTCCCGCATCGTAGAGCATTCCTCTACTTATTGCGCGCCTTCCTGAATAAAAATACGGTCTCTCAAAATTTTGCCCAAAATGCCAAAAAAGGTAAGACTATAGTATTGGGTTTTTGTGAAATTTTGACTCGATCAGAAGTCGCACAAATGCGTTTTCCCGCATCGTAGAGCATTCCTCTACTTATTGCGCGCCTTCCTGAATAAAAATACGGTCTCTCAAAATCTTGCCCAAAATGCCAAAAAAGGTAAGACTATAGTATTGGGTTTTTGTGAAATTTTGACTCGATCAGAAGTCGCACAAAATGCGTTTTCCCGCATCGTAGAGCATTCCTCTACTTATTGCGCGCCTTCCTGAATAAAAATACGGTCTCTCAAAATCTTGCCCAAAATGCCAAAAAAGGTAAGACTATAGTATTGGGTTTTTTGTGAAATTTTGACTCGATCAGAAGTCGCACAAAATGCGTTTTCCCGCATCGTAGAGCATTCCTCTACTTATTGCGCGCCTTCCTGAATAAAAATACGGTCTCTCAAAATCTTGCCCAAAATGCCAAAAAGGTAAGACTATAGTCATGGGTTTTTTGTGAAATTTTGACTCGATCAGAAGTCGCACAAAATGCGTTTTCCCGCATCGTAGAGCATTCCTCTACTTATTGCGCGCCTTCCTGAATAAAATACGGTCTCTCAAAATCTTGCCCAAAATGCCAAAAAAGGTAAGACTATAGTATTGGGTTTTTTGTGAAATTTTGACTCGATCAGAAGTCGCACAAAATGCGTTTTCCCGCATCGTAGAGCATTCCTCTACTTATTGCGCGCCTTCCTGAATAAAAATACGGTCTCTCAAAATCTTGCCCAAAATGCCAAAAAGGTAAGACTATAGTATTGGGTTTTTTGTGAAATTTTGACTCGATCAGAAGTCGCACAAAATGCGTTTTCCCGCATCGTAGAGCATTCCTCTACTTATTGCGCGCCTTCCTGAATAAAAATACGGTCTCTCAAATCTTGCCCAAAATGCCAAAAAGGTAAGACTATAGTCTTGGGTTTTTTGTGAAATTTTGACTCGATCAGAAGTCGCTCCAAATACGTTTGGCCGCATCGTAGAGCATTCCTCTACTTATTGCGCGCCTTCCTGAATAAAATACGGTCTCTCAAAATTTTGCCCAAAATGCCAAAAAAGGTAAGACTATAGTATTGGGTTTTTTGTGAAATTTTGACTCGATCAGAAGTCGCACAAATGCGTTTTACCGCATCGTAGAGCATTCCTCTACTTATTGCGCGCCTTCCTGAATAAAAATACGGTCTCTCAAAATCTTGCCCAAAATGCCAAAAAGGTAAGACTATAGTATTAGGGTTTTTTGTGAAATTTTGACTCGATCAGAAGTCGCTCTAAATGCGTTTGCCGCATCGTAGAGCATTCCTCTACTTATTGCGCGCCTTCCTGAATAAAAATACGGTCTCTCAAAATCTTGCCCAAATGCCAAAAAAGGTAAGACTATAGTCTTGGGTTTTTTGTGAAATTTTGACTCGATCAGAAGTCGCACAAAATGCGTTTTACCGCATCGTAGAGCATTCCTCTACTTATTGCGCGCCTTCCTGAATAAAAATACGGTCTCTCAAAATTTGCCCAAAATGCCAAAAAGGTAAGACTATAGTATTGGGTTTTTTGTGAAATTTTGACTCGATCAGAAGTCGCACAAAATGCGTTTTACCGCATCGTAGAGCATTCCTCTACTTATTGCGCGCCTTCCTGAATAAAAATACGGTCTCTCAAAATTTTGCCCAAAATGCCAAAAAAGGTAAGACTATAGTATTGGGTTTTTTGTGAAATTTTGACTCGATCAGAAGTCGCACAAAATGCGTTTTCCCGCATCGTAGAGCATTCCTCTACTTATTGCGCGCCTTCCTGAATAAAAATACGGTCTCTCAAAATCTGCCCAAAATGCCAAAAAGGTAAGACTATAGTCTTGGGTTTTTTGTGAAATTTTGACTCGATCAGAAGTCGCACAAAATGCGTTTTCCCGCATCGTAGAGCATTCCTCTACTTATTGCGCGCCTTCCTGAATAAAATACGGTCTCTCAAAATTTTGCCCAAAATGCCAAAAAAGGTAAGACTATAGTATTGGGTTTTTTGTGAAATTTTGACTCGATCAGAAGTCGCACAAATGCGTTTTACCGCATCATAGAGCATTCTCTACTTATTGCGCGCCTTCCTGAATAAAAATACGGTCTCTCAAAATTTTGCCCAAAATGCCAAAAAAGGTAAGACTATATTATAGGGTTTTTTGTGAAATTTTGACTCGATCAGAAGTCGCACAAAATGCGTTTTCCCGCATCGTAGAGCATTCCTCTACTTATTGCGCGCCTTCCTGAATAAAATACGGTCTCTCAAAATCTTTGCCCAAAATTGGCGACATGGAACCACCACACTAAAGAGAAGGTTACTCATTTTTATTCCCATGCTATTATACAATACGAATGACTGGGGGAAAATAGTGAAGAGTATTGAACTTTCTTAAGCATGTGAGTAGGGTGGCACAGAGAAGCAACCTGCGATTTTGCTGAGGTCAGCTCTAAGCTTAATAACATTATTATTAGATAACAGGTCCTCTTTAAACCGTACACCTAAATATTTGTGCGTTTAGCGCCACAGAACTCGCTGTGATTTTCCGATTACATAGTTTGTTCACTGGCACTAGTTCTATGTTCTTATAATTTTGATAAGTACACACGAGTTGATAGTCTATCTAAATATATATTCATTGTACTGTGGAACACTGTCATCTATCTTTCCGCGAAAGCACATTTGTTGTTGTTGTTATGTGGGGTTTAACGTCCCAAAACCAGTTTTGATTATGAGAGACGCCGTAGTGGAGGGCTCCGGAAATTTTGACCACCTGTGGTTCTTTAACGTGCACTGACATCGCACAGCACACGGGCCTCAACATTTCGCCTCCTGAACATCACCGGCGTACTTTATTCTTTGGGAAAAATGAATTGGGGGTAACTGATGGAACCATAATCGTAAAGGTTAAACAATAATGGAACCTCTGTACAGCCTTGCAGAACATCATTTACAATATTTATTCGCGGCGACTTTACTTTCTCTGCTTTAACACATTGGTAAGTAGTTGAATGGTAGCATTGTAATAAATTTAGTGGAATACTGCGCATCCGGTAGTCGCGTATACCTCATCTAAACGACGCCGCGTTGCACGGCATCCAAACCTTTTCTTGCGTCTACACAAAGAAGTGTCGTGTTATAAAACACTTACCGGGAGCTTCGGGAGGCCCACTTAATAAATCAATACACCCGCCTGGCACAGACACCATCAGGCAGACGACTCCTAGATCGCCTGCACATCAGGCATGAATTCCACGCACAGGAGCGGGAACGAGTGACCGAACACTGGAAATACGCGATCCATGTTCGACCTCTCCCTACCAATATGTGTCATGAGTCACACACCGGCCGCCGCGAGGCACGGGCTCTTGCTCTCCGGCGCCTCTACGGCTCCAAAAAGAACGTCTTTTATACTGACGTCGCCGGCCCTTACCACGGAGTTATGTTTTTCTTGTTCGTTTTCTCCTTGATGTGGATTGAAGTCCCGTCAAGGAGATGATCGACGTCGATGAAGCAGGAGGCAGGTTGGAGGTAATGAACTTGAAGGTATATTGTAGCAAAATATTTACAGTCATATGTACATCTTGCCGAAGCACACCGATGATAACATAGACATCAACAGCGTCTTACTCTTCTACTTAACTTTTCTTAAGTTAGAGCCTAGAACACTGTTACTACATACAACGAACTTAGTCTCACTGTTCGACCACCGAGTGGTTACGGCCCAGACAGAAGTTGCATCGTACGGAGTCTTACTGATCGATCAGTTAAGTGATTACAGCCTAGACTGAAGGGAAACGAATCCCGTCCAGTCTTTAGTACCTTGCGGTAACAAAGAAAAAGGGGAGGTGGCCACTGCTGGTCCGCCTCAACCTTCTGTTATCCAATCTGTTTATCCTCAGATTAAGCCACTCCCTAGTGGGCTGTCCCTAATCTTGACAGCAGCGTCTTTGCAGTTTAAACAGGCATTTTGGCATTCTTTCCCATCATGGCTCTCCCTCTCCTTATCCCACGCTCTCAGATATTCTCACAATCGAAATATCGGTATCGTAGCAGCCCTGCGGCATTCGGGCCATCTCCCACGCTCATCCAGTCGAACCCTGTCGTTCCAGGAAACACAGCGTGTCTTCGCCTTTCCCGCAGTTCGGACCTTGCACTGCTGCGACTCAACCCTTTGTTCCAGTCGGCGCGCCGAGAGCGCATGCCGGTCGTTAAAGAATTGGTTGGGCCAAGCGCATTGTCGCTTCGAGCGACGGCGCACTTCTCATGCATTCTTTCCTACGCGTCCGAGCTGCTCTTCCCCGAAACGGCCACTGAGGGGACAAGTACGGTCGCGCAGCCGCGACCCCCCCGAGCGACGTTCAGCGAAAGGGAAGGGTCTCGTACCAGGAACCCCTGGGGGCCAGCGTGGGAGACCAGCCGCTCAATGGGAGCAGTTTGCTTTCCATTGATAATTGCTGTCAAAGACCATGCAGAGAGAGAGCCGAGAAAGAAGCTTTGTATAGCGTACGGTGCTACGCCGTCCCTTCTGCACGATCGCCTTATGAGCGGCAACATAACACGTCCCCCCTTAAGAGTACGCTGGGCTGTTCTACGCTCAGTGGTACGATAAATCACTGCCGCGATTAGGTCACTGGACTTTCTAAGCATACAACAGTATACACAAACATCAAACACAATTGCGAGACAACACGACAGGAGAATACAAGAAACGAAAACAAATACATGCTAAACGATCAAGCACACCATTGCTGCTTCAAGCAGTAAGATCACTAGTGTCTGTTTCTTGGATTGTCAATCACACAGTCCACAATATACAGCAGCGAGTGGGCAGGAACATTCACGTCCCCCCCTCAGTTGGCATGGCACTGTTATTCTGATGGCTTCCACAAACTATTCTGGAGCCTCGATAATGCATCCGCATTCCCGTTACATATACCCTTCCGATGTTGTACCGAGACATGATATCGCTGTAAAGCCAGCGCCCATCTTGTCAATTTCGCCCCGTGCGGAGTAGAAGTTGTAAGGTACGACAGCGGATTGTGGTCGGAAACGACGTTTACTATGGCACCGAAAAGCCAGTAGTCAAACTTCTTTAAGGCCCATATTATTGCGAACGCTTCCCTCTCAATTGTCGACCAACGCATCTGGGTCGGTGAGAAGCGGTGGCTTGCAAAGGCGATAGGCCTCTCTTCTCCCTCAGCTGACATTTGCGCCAAACATGCTCCCGCCGCCGTAGCTGAGGCGTCTGTGAAAAGCCAGTAGGGCTGAGATGGCTCTGGGGTGTTTAGCGCCACGGCCTCGCACAAAGATTGTTTGAGCATCTCAAATGCTGCCTGAGCTTCCTCCGGCCAGGGTATCTTATTAGGTACCGCTTTCTTTGTTAACAGCGTGAGCGGGCTCGTCACCTCTGCATATCCTCGGACGTACTCGCGATAGTAACCGCACAGTCCTAACAGGCTGCGTAGTTCCTTTTTGGTGCGCGGTGGTACCAGGTTCTTAATCGCTGCTATTTTTTCAGGGTCTGGTGCGTGTGTCCCTGAACCGACAATATGCCCCAGGTAATGTATATGGGATCGCGCAATCTGACACTTCTCCGGACTGGCTTTCAGTCCCGCCTTCTCTAAGACCTTAAGAATAATGTCGAGATGCTTTAAGTGCTCCTCCCAAGTGCTAGAAAAAATAGCAATATCATCAAGGTATGCCGTGGCATACATTTGATGTTGCGACAAGAGTTTATTCACCATTCTTTGAAAGGTTGCCGCGGAATTTTTTAGCCCGAAAGGCATCACTTTCCATGCGTACTGACCCTCGTGCGTTACAAACGCGGTGAATTTCTGACTCTTCTCTTCCATCGGTACCTGCCAGTACCCGCGTCTAAGGTCCACTACCGTAATGAACTGCGCTCTGCCTACTCGGAAAATCAATTCCTGAGGATTCATCATAGGGAACGCATCCACTTTGGTGACGGCATTTAACGCCCTGTAGTCCACACACATGCGGATAGTCCCATCCTTTTTTCCGACGCATACTACCGGGTGTGCAAACTCACTCTCCGTGGGGTAGATCAACTTCCAAGTCAAAAGTTCGTCAACTTGCCGGCTGACTTCCTTCTTTAATAGTTCCGGCACCCGATAAGGAAACACCTTTTTTGGCTGGTGGCCCGGTTCTATTTCTATCCTATGTTCGTCTACCTTCGCTATACCCGGGGTGCCGTCAAAGAGTGTGCAATGTCTTTGGAACACCGCCTGTATTTCCGCCTGCGCGTCAGCATCAAGGTGAGCAACCTTCTCGCTCGTTAGCACTAGCTCTTCCCGCTTTATAGTGGTTGGTTGTGGAGCATATTCCACCTCCCCAAAATCATGGTCCTCATCGAAGACTACCCCAATATGACTGACCCTTGTATAGTAAGGTCGAATGTTGTTGGCGTGGACACTTTTCACCTTTACCTCAGATGTTTCAACGCGGTAAGAGTGTTCGCGCTCACGTCCAACCACTGTGAATGGGCCTAGCCATTTAGGTGACATCTTACAGTTCCGATCATTGTCGAAAACCACAACCTGGTCGCCAACGTTAAAAGCTTTGAGCCTGGTGCTGCGATTATAGGCACTGGCGTAGCTCTCCTGATGAGTTGCACTAGTTAGCTCAGCAATATTAGCGGCCGTCTCGAGCTGCTCCTTAAGTTGCTGTAAATACTTAGCGGGGCTTTCTCTCAATGTTGCGGGCACCGGCATTTCTCCCGTCCACGTCCTCTGCAGTATTAGAAGCGGTCCCGTGGGATTCCTTCCATACAATAGACGCAACGGAGCTACTCCGGTTACCTCATGGGGAACTTCCCGATAAGCCCATAAAACCATTGGGATCAATTTGTCCCAATTCTTGGAGTCTCTCTGAATGACATGATACAACATGTTTTTCAGTACTCGGTTCCACCTCTCTACAACTCCATTACTCTCTGGGTGTTCTGGGGTTGAGAACCTTGGCGTGCAACCTAATTTCTCCATCATCGTTTGCGTGAGCTGAGATTTGAAATTAGTGCCCTGATCGGAGCAGATCATCTCCGGAACGCCTGTGCGACTGAATATCTCAATCAGTGCATCGCAAGTCGCCTTAGCGGTCAAAGAGCGCAGTGGAACCACCTCCGGCCACCTCGTGCAAAGGTCCACTAAGCACAGCGCGTACTTATGCCCTCTCGCTGACGGTGTGTCGAGGGGTCCGATCACATCTACATTGACAACTTGGAAAGGGTGCTCGGGTCTAGTGAGCGGAGTTATAGGCACTTTATCTGTGCGACGCCTGTCTGACCGAATTTGACATTCATGGCACGAACGACAATGCTCTAATATCTCCTTCGCCATACCTGGCCAAAAAAAATTATACCTAATGCGAGCTCTTGTTTTCTTTGGCCCCAGGTGCCCCCCGCATAGCGACTCATGGGCTAAGTGCATCACCTCAGTGCGCTTATCTTTGGGGACAACTAGCTGACTCACTCGAGTGCCTGCTATTGAGTCGCAGTGATATAACAGTCCGTCTGAAATGAACATGCCGGATTTCCCACTACGCGCATCTTCCCAACATTTCTTTAGCGTAGTGTCACCCAACTGCACTTTGCGGAACTCTTCTCTCTGGCCTAATGATGCCTCCCTTTCTTCATCAATTTGCGCATCTTGGCCGGAAACGTCTTTCTTCTCCAAAGTAAGATTGCATGCCACGACTTTTGGTTTCTCTACTGCTTGTTCTGCCTCGGGAGCAGGCTCGGCCGGTGCTCGACAGGGTGCCAGAGGGCTGCTGGCCTTCGACAAAAGTTTCCAATCTTCCTCGGTCAACAAACAATCTGTGCCCTCGACGAGCTCATCAGTTAACGCGCAGAGTAGGTCGACGCTCTGAGGCTCCGTAACCTCTCGCGGGCTATTTAATTTGACCGGCAACGTAGCTAGCCTTGCCTCGATAGTTTTACCAAAAGCAGACACCAATCTCACCTTGCCAGACGGCTCTACTAAACTTCTCGGAAGCAGACTCTCCCGAAAGACAGTTATTTCACTCCCTGTATCCAAAATTGCATCTGCGGATATACCTGCACATGATACGGGAATTAACTGCAGTTTATTTGTGCCTTCACCCTCGTGTCTTAGAGACTTCACCTTTGCGCTAAGTACTCCATCAGGTATTTCAGTTTCCGTCTCGTGGGATAACGTTACCTTTTGGACCTTCCGCTTTGGCTCGGTAGCCTTCTTCGGGTTGCTCTCCTTATCACTAGACTTCGGGCACTCTTTAGCGAAATGGCCTGAGCCGTGACATAAGTGGCACTTCAGAGCCCCTTTCTCTACTCGTGTCGCCGGCTTCTGCCCCATTTCTACAGTTGGTTGCTTTGAAGCACGCCCTTTTCCTTTCGCTTGTTCGAAAGTTTGCAGCACTTTAGCGATCTCAGTTGGCCTAAGCCATCCCTCGCCTTCTCTTAGTCTCACATACTCAAGACCCTCCGTGCTAAGGCCCGATTTTATGCGGTCAGCAACCATGAGTTCTGCCATCACTTTTACTGTGTCGGCCTCTCTCACTTGAAGGTAGTAGGAGAAATAAGTTTTCACGCGGGACGCGAACTGCGCCCACGTTTCTTCCTTCCGCTTTACCGCTCTTTCGAACCTCTGCAGATACTCTGCCGGAGAAAGCTTCAGTTCCGTCAGTACTGCTGCTTTAACTGCCTCGTAATCTGCACTCTCTTCAGAGTTGAGGTTACGCAGTAAGTAACGAACTCGTTCAGTTAGTGCTGGTATAACCAAATGCACGCGACTCTCATACGGTACTTGGTAAGTAGCAAATAGTTTTTCTACTTCCTCAAACCATAATGGCACATCCGCGTCACTCGGCAGGCGGAACCCTTTCAGCACTCTTGCACATTGCTGGACAGAATCGAAACACCGTCGCCCCCGATCGCCCATCTCCGACCCAGAGTTGGACAACGTGCCATTGAGACGTTCCGCGTTCATTCTAGTTTGCAATAGCTTTTCGTACTCAATCTGGAGATTGAGCCTTTGAATTTCAAGTTCGAGCGTTCTCGTTTCACTTGAATTCGGCAAAACCTGAGATGCCTGCTGCATCGATTCTTGCCTCTGAGTAGGCACTCTCGCCTCATTTGACTGATCAGAATTTAGAATACCATGATTTGATGGCTCTCGACTCCGATCCATTGCTACCGCACTCGTACCTTCATCTCCATTAGACTCCATTGTTTCAGCACCCCCGCGTGTTCTCACCATGTGCTCTACACATAAACTGTCATGCCAACTAGAGAAAAACGCAAGAAATCCTGCTCACCCTTTGCTGTATGCACTGTCGTTCCTGGATCTCTTCCACGGTGCCGGAGTTGGCTGCTGTGGGATCGTCTCGACGTTGCCGCTGGTGGCTGACGGATGCCTTGCCCCTCGGTCTCCTCGGCACTGGTCCGGTGTATGGTGCTGTAGAGCTTCGCCGATCCCTGTCCGACTGCGCCAGTTATGTTTTTCTTGTTCGTTTTCTCCTTGATGTGGATTGAAGTCCCGTCAAGGAGATGATCGACGTCGATGAAGCAGGAGGCAGGTTGGAGGTAATGAACTTGAAGGTATATTGTAGCAAAATATTTACAGTCATATGTACATCTTGCCGAAGCACACCGATGATAACATAGACATCAACAGCGTCTTACTCTTCTACTTAACTTTTCTTAAGTTAGAGCCTAGAACACTGTTACTACATACAACGAACTTAGTCTCACTGTTCGACCACCGAGTGGTTACGGCCCAGACAGAAGTTGCATCGTACGGAGTCTTACTGATCGATCAGTTAAGTGATTACAGCCTAGACTGAAGGGAAACGAATCCCGTCCAGTCTTTAGTACCTTGCGGTAACAAAGAAAAAGGGGAGGTGGCCACTGCTGGTCCGCCTCAACCTTCTGTTATCCAATCTGTTTATCCTCAGATTAAGCCACTCCCTAGTGGGCTGTCCCTAATCTTGACAGCAGCGTCTTTGCAGTTTAAACAGGCATTTTGGCATTCTTTCCCATCATGGCTCTCCCTCTCCTTATCCCACGCTCTCAGATATTCTCACAATCGAAATATCGGTATCGTAGCAGCCCTGCGGCATTCGGGCCATCTCCCACGCTCATCCAGTCGAACCCTGTCGTTCCAGGAAACACAGCGTGTCTTCGCCTTTCCCGCAGTTCGGACCTTGCACTGCTGCGACTCAACCCTTTGTTCCAGTCGGCGCGCCGAGAGCGCATGCCGGTCGTTAAAGAATTGGTTGGGCCAAGCGCATTGTCGCTTCGAGCGACGGCGCACTTCTCATGCATTCTTTTCCTACGCGTCCGAGCTGCTCTTCCCCGAAACGGCCACTGAGGGGACAAGTACGGTCGCGCAGCCGCGACCCCCCCGAGCGACGTTCAGCGAAAGGGAAGGGTCTCGTACCAGGAACCCCTGGGGGCCAGCGTGGGAGACCAGCCGCTCAATGGGAGCAGTTTGCTTTCCATTGATAATTGCTGTCAAAGACCATGCAGAGAGAGAGCCGAGAAAGAAGCTTTGTATAGCGTACGGTGCTACGCCGTCCCTTCTGTACGATCGCCTTATGAGCGGCAACATAACAGATAGATAGATAGATAGATAGATAGATAGATAGATAGATAGATAGATAGATAGATAGATAGATAGATAGATAGATAGATAGATAGATAGATACCCCAACCTAAACCCAACCCGAGAGGACTGGTAGGCGGCCCTCCTCGGCTGCCTGGACCTTCCGGCCCAACAAGCCATGATCCAGCGTGTCAGGATAGCGGCGTCGACCAAGGGGGTGCCTGACTAGGGACTCCACCTAGTAGTGTAGGCAGGCTCACCCAGGGGCTGGTTTGTCATACAACCTCTCTGTAAATAGTAACTCAATAAATGATTTTCACCACCACCGCCACGGAAGCATGCGTCTTCTCTTGGCCTGCAAGCAGGACCTAGAATAGCATAGGGATGCATATACTCGGGTATAGGTAAAGAAAAAAGCGCCCCCGCCCAGTCAAAGGATTGCCGTCCAGCCAGTGGTGCGTGACGTTGCGGCAGACCGCCTCCGCGCCGCACTCAAGAGAGAAATCGCAGCGCGGCGCGGAGGCGGTGTGCCGCGACCTCACATTGACAGTGCTCCACCAATGGCTGGAAGGGGGTCCTTTGACGGGGAGGGGGTGCTTTTTTTCTGTACCTGTACCAGAATATAGTGAAGCATAGCAAATGGTTAGGACGGCGTCAAGTCGAGGCCACGTGTGCCGCGTCTGCCACCGCTTGTAGTTCGACGCGAACGTCTTTACGATGAGGTCGGTGCAAAACATTCAAAAGCGTTCGCGGTTTGTGCTTCTTGAGACGTTTCCCGAAGCCTCCGACAACGACGAAATGCCGGTGTGCAGGAACCAAACCTAGGCCAGCCAAGTGCCCATCAGCTTGGGTGCTTCGCTAGCCTTGCGGCACTAGTGCAAGCTTTTATAGCGAAGTTGCATACCAAGGGTCCAAGGAAGTTTTCTTTCCGGCAACTGCTGACCTACTACTGTGACACATCCCCTACATGCACGCTATGCAGCTAGCCTCACGCCACTCTTTCCCATACCATTTCCGGCTGCCCTGCTGATCCTCCACCGCAGGGACAGCCTGCTATCTCAAGGTGGGAGGACTGGGAGCTCCTCCTGTCGTCTGGGGACCGGACACTGCAGCTTGCTGCGGTTACTCGGGTTGCCGATGTCATTTCAAAAAGAGGCATCATCATGTAGACGTGGCGTGGGACCGTGCGGTGGTCCAGGAACACCGGGGGCCCCAACACACTAGCCAATAAAGTTTTTCTCTCACTCTCTCTGTCAGTTCTTTGTCTGTCTGTCTCTGTCATGTCGTCATTGTCAGCGAAAGCGCCAGTTACAGGAGGTGTTACGTCATCCCTCGCCATTATAACGGGACATCGTTGGCGTCCCGGGGTCACATAGATCATGATAGTGTTTCAGTTAAGGAAAGGACGCCAATTTCTGCTGCCCATGTTGGGAGCACAGCTAAGCGTTCGTGGAGAGTATAAAAGACATAGAAAGCAAACAAAAGCCGTAGTGGAGGGATCCGGACATTTGGACCACCTGGGGTTCCTTAACGTGCACTGGAAACGCATAGTACACGGGCTTCTGGCATTTTATCCTCCATCGAAAATGTTACCGCCGCATAGGATCGAACCAGCATTTCAACGGATGACAGCCGAGCTCCTTAACCATTACACCACCCCGATATCTCGCAGCGCAGCAAAAGCGAGGTGGAGAAGAGGACTGAAGCAGGCTGTAGTGGGACACTTAGAGCAAAAGACCACAGACTCGTGCACTGTGGGTTGTCAGTGGACGTTAATGAACTCCTAGTGGTAAAAATATCCGGAGCCCTCCACTACGGCTACCCAGCTACCACACAAGACGTCTTATTGGGGGATTGACGTCTTAGGTCGCGTGTTTTACATCTCAAAGACGTCGCGAGCGGGAGCGACATCAAAGGGACGATGAAGGCGTCTCCGAAACATCTTCGCGAGACCGAAAGTAAACGTGGAACAATACTGGCAGCTTGCCCCCCTCCCTCCCCACCGGAGATGCGAACGCAAGGCATGGCTCAAAGCGTCGGCGGGCGTCGGCACAGTGCTCGACGCCGAGATGTCGCCAGCTGCCATGGACCCGGGAGGGAGGCGCCAGAATGCCTGGCTCCTTCTCTCGCTGGTCGCCGGGGAGAAGAGCAAAGCCAGCAAAGCTCGGATGGGTGGTTGGCCGTGGAGTCAGTGTAGTCAAGTTGTTGTCGGCAGGCTCTTCCTTTGTTTCTGAAGAAAATTCCGTTACCATGCTGCTACTGCTGCGTGTGTTTGTGTGGTGGCCTTTTGTTCTTTCTACTTTCCTCCTTGCGTTAACCCTGGTTCAATCCCGGCGCTTCTCTGACTGGACCCTGTAACATCAATGTCTACGTCTCGCCGAAAATAAATGTAAGTACCACATTTAAACAGCGTACCAAAATGCCTGTGAGATCACTCATGTGTTCCGCGGGTATGGCAAATCGGTCTGTAACAGACACAGTGAGTATTAATGCTATGTAAGCTCTAAGACAGTTGGCCTTAAACACTAAGCAACGTAACTGAGGCTTTATTATTCAGATGGCCTTGTATGAGTGCATCCTGAGACTTTGTTAGATCTATCTCCGTGTTTAGCCCGTTCCCACCATCCTGTCATTTGGCCGTTACAGGTAGTGAGTACAGCGCCTTTACAACTGTTTGGTATAGTAATAGTAATTTACTCGTACAGACGAATACATGCATCTCATGCATGCATGTATTCACAGACGTGCATACATGTAATCACATGCGAACACATGCATCTCGAATACATGCATATCGCGTGTTGTAGGGCAACCGTTGCCGCGCGTTCATTCACTCTGGCATTGCAGTTATGAGAGTTCAGTTCAGTGCTGTGAAATTTACTTGCATGCTTGAGCAATCGCGCACTGTTTGTTGTGGCATGTCAGCAGAACTGCCGCAGCCGAGCATGACGTTTTGTGGTGGTGGAATGACTTCACGCAGCTCAGCATTCATGTGAGCATGAGTGTCGTGCGCGCGTTCTCGGTCACATTTAAACTTTGTCAGAGGCATGCGACTCATTTGCGAATGTTCATTATTATTATTTCTCATTGACCACGCTGTTGCGTTTTCTGCATTTCGGGGTTCGTCATTCTTGACCGCGAATAGCAAAGGAATTACACGACCTGTTATCCGGTTCCATAGTGTTGTTACAGGCACGCTCTTCTGCACAGCGGATTTATGGTATGCCGTAAGCTGTCCAGTGTTTCACGTGGTACGGGCTGCGGAGCGAAGACTTGAACCAGGTTGCTGGGCAGAGATGATAGGGACGAACAACGAGCTAAATTAGTACGTCGGGCTGTGTGTGATCGGTGTGTTACGAGGACCTATACATGCACGTTTGGATGTATTTTGTTTATTTTTTATTACATATTACGGTCGCCGCCGGCTTGTACGGTGCCGGGATCTAACGATGCATGCCTACGCCTGCCCTCGCCACTGAGGCGCCTCCAGTGTGTGTGTGTGTGTGTACGACTGCTGCTTTTTTTTTCAAGCTCCGCTTTATCGTCAAGTCAAATCCACGGTGCTATTCAACAGTTTTCTGCGGAATTTATTACACTTTCCTGCTACCCCGCGACATACTCGCTACCCCAAATGATCCATATTTCGTTGCATTGTACGAACTTCACTAGTACCTGGCCATGGAAGGCAGTTTGTGCAGGCGAAATCGAAGCCACAGCGAAAATTTGTTGACGCTATGCGCAGTTGTGGCGCGCAGTCTGTATAGTCTGCCCGTCGATCGCGAAAGGTCCCATTTACTAAAGGAGCCCTGCAACATTCGGAATCTCGATAGCAAACAATGCTGAACAGTCGTGGAGGTTATTGCGAACATGTGAGCCAAATATTCTTGAGCTGCGTGCACCAGGGAATTTTTATTTGGTTTCAAACGCAGCTGTAGGGCTGTAGTTCACCTGCTCTTCTTTCCAACAAATGTCACTAGGCCGCCGACTGCTTTGCTCGAGGCAGATATAGCATTGGCTGAACTTGCGATCACGGAAAGGTGGTCTGGAATGTTTTATTTCTTTATTTCGCATTGAAAGAATAAGGGCAATCTGGGCACCTGTCTTCAGAAAGACCGAGGTGAGCGAAGCGACCTAGTCGATGGCGCCAGTGACGTTACTTGTTGAAAGAAGAGCAGGCAATTTGTGAGTCGGTGCTGCTAGTGACGACACTTGTTGAAACAAGAGCAGGCGATTGTCTGCTGTATTTAAAACAAAACTGCAAATCCACTGCTGCTTGCAGCACAATAATATTTGGCTCACACGTTCACAGAAGCCTCAACGACAGATTGGCACCGTTTGCTCAGGTTGTTCAAAAAAGTGGCGCAGGGCCCCTTTCATACTGAGTACGCAGTGAGCACGTAAGCACGCCTCTAACAATAGTCTCAGCCTTTAACTGTGAAGCATGTGTGTCACTCGATTTCTACATGCTGAGTATGGGAATGCATCCAAAATAAACGACGGATGAGTAATCTGTGTAGTATAGCGTTCACGAGTGACATAATATTGCGGCAGTGGTAGCATCAGTAGATGCATCAAGTTTCCTGGGGACACGGCCCGAACACCACCTAGGGAGCCGTCCCGAGAGCCTAGGGACGGCTCTCGCACCACGCCAGCATCAAGACTTATCTGTTCACCGTTACTCTTCGAGTGTAACAATATATTGTAAAGAGACCTAGGCACAGCGCCTTTGCCGCAGGCCGGCTGTTCTATTCTGACTTCTTTCCTCTCTTCCTTTCGCTGGCACCTAGCGCGAGCGTCCAAGCTTCGGCGGAGCTCACTGACCTTCGTATATACGTACATAGATATATGTAGATACAACCCTGGGAGTGTTACATTGTATGTGCATATATGCCCAAATAAAATGGACGGGGGGGACGACCGCCTTCGTAGCTCAGCTGTAGAGCATCGGACGCGTTTTCCGAAGGCCGTGGGTTCGGTTCTCACCGAAGGCAGGTTTATCTTTTCGTCAACTTTCTTTCTACTTATTCCAGAATTATAATACTACTACAATTAAGAACCTCAACAACTTCCCCTCTGCATTCGTGGGCTTCATATATATATAGTTTGTTCTTTCATTAAATTTATGTATATATGATGCAGGCAGCACTTCAGAGGAAGCAGGCACTCGAGGAAAATTCATTTTCAGTGTTTCTCTTTTGCACGTTGCAGGATATTATGAGTTCTTCCTATGAAGGGCGCAATGTCTATGACAGATTCACTTCAAATTGCGTTCCTCAAAACCCAGTTGCAGGCAAGCATTATAGAAAATAATGGCCCCTTTTTTTTCCTTTGCAGGAATACATGCAGTTTATTCGGCTGCATGGATAACCTGATCCAGCGCACCAACTGCGTTCTACCACGGCGCCACCGCGGTTCTACATTGAAAGCATCTCCGCGACGGCGGTTCCACCGTTTCATGTGATGCCAGCAGAATTGTATTCATCAGCTGCACTAAGCCTGGACTCTACAACTAGTTTTTGAAGACTGTGAACGTGAACTAGTTACGCGGTTTGTAGAGGTCGCATGCTCAAAGGAGTTGGCCATTCGAAGTGTTTTGTTTAATGGCGAGGTATAGTAACAGATTTTTAATGTGAAACAGGGTAAAATTCGGAGACTCTCAGCTTGGTCCTGCACATGTAGACCTGATGGTTATTTGAAGTCCTTTTCAGGAGTAGCTCCATTCGCTGTGTCCAATTCTCTTTTTCTTTTCTTTTGGAGGGGTTTCCAAATGATGCTTGCCGGGCTGATACCCGTTCATGTCAGATCTGCAATGATGTGCGTAATACAGTGCTACATAGAGAGCCATATTTTTATTTTTTATATCCAAGTGAGAATAATCTTTTTTTTTTTTTTGCTGCCCCAACACTGTCTCCAACACTGACTTCAAGTACGTGAGTACGTGGCTTTATTATCAAACTGAGGTTGCTTCGATGTAACGTTGCTCGCTGTGACTGCATTGTGATGTTGTTCATTGCACCGATTTTGTTAATATTTCATGCGCTACTTTCTTTGAAGGTCACTTTGGTCAATATTCATTGTCACTTCATTGATGCTTTTGGTTGTTTTTTAAAGCTTGCTTCGTTACATAAGCTGATGTCCTAGGCGAATTTCCCCTTTCATATCTGAGTCATAGTTGAGTTCTTTTGTTTATATTCATTGATTTTATGTGTTAAAGAGACTGCATAACATGATCGAAAGCGGCTATCACACAGTCATACATTGTTCTGTCTCTGCTTCATGTAACTGGATGCGCTGCCCTCATGCTGAGAAGCGCACAGTCGTTTGGTTGTTGATTATTGTTGGATTACTAGAGCTCTTTCTAGTCGTTAATAAGTTGCAAATATATTTAAATTATTTCTTCTGCAGTTCCTTTTGAATATTTGTGGTTTTATTTTCCTCGCATTTCTCATTTTCTTTCTTCTTAAAACTGGCACAAGTTATTTTCTCAATAAAATATTGATCTAGCAGTGTTTTGACTTCGTGATCATTGGCACAGGGACCTCCTTGTTAGGCCGCTTGCCAAGAAACTGTCTATCCTTCACTGTAGAGACATATACCATTACTATTTTTGGTAGATTTGCTTCATACTATACAAAGTACATGCTAGATTGATTTTTGTATGCATGACAACCAAATGTGACTTAAATGCTAAGACTGAATATGCCTTTGCAGACATGTGTGCCTACCTTACTGAACTATTATTGCTCTCTTGCACTCAACGCTGAAGCTTTGACCCACCAGAAAAAGAAGTTCCAGGCAAGTGCGACCACAGGACTTCTTCCTAGGACGTAACTACGAAAGTACTCAGCTGGCACTACCACCACTCTGCAGCATCGAAAAGCTTAATGGTGCAGCTGGTAACATAGCAGGGCGCAGCTACTACCATAAAGCAGGGACGGCGCCCGCGGATCGGGGGTGCCCCTCAAAATTGTGATACCGTTGACACCTTCAGAAGCGTAGAGTTAATGCCTTAGGGCTGTACGAAATGCCTTGAGGATATTGGTTCCCCTTGAGGCGCTAGCTCTAAGGTCAGACTTTCATTTATATATTCTGAGGGTGGCAACCACATCAAAATTTTGGTGCGCGCGCCCCGTTCCCGAGCACAATTTCTGCTTTTTTCAGATTACGGCTAAAGTTTCACGAACAGCTTTTTGATGGCGTCTTTGGTAAGTCTTTCAACGATTCAGAAATCTCGAGAAATGGGATTATTGGAGTCTCCTCTAAGTTGTCGAAAATACCAGCTTTTTGATGACGTTTCGAAGACGTTAAGGAAACGTCTCTTTTATGTGCAACAAGCCGGACATTAGACGAGATATACGACGCATCCTAGACTAACGCTTCTTACGCGTGCCGTTTCTGCGACGTCGTTAACATCTCGGATATCCGTTTCGAAGACGTCATAAATCCTTTGTGTGCTAGCTGGGTATTCTCTCCTTTCTATTTCTTTCATTCCCTACCGCCACGGACGCTCAGCCGTGCTCCCGACAGGAGTAGCAGAAATTAGCGTCCTTTCCTTAACCGAACCACAAACATCACCATCAGCCTTTTCTTCTCCTTCTTCGTCTTCTTCTTCCAGATGCCGACCGCGTTTTCTCGCGTTCGCGCCAAACGCGCCTCGTGTTGCGTTACTCTGGCTGCACCTCGGAAGGTTGCCAGGCGAGATACCGGTCTAGCGACTCGGTTCGTTCCAGGATAGCCTGGGCAGCAGCTGTCCTGGGTAATTAACGACGACAGAAGAACAGCGTGAATATAATGCTCGACGAGAAGGACAAAACAGTTTGCTCAACACTGCTGCACACAAAGTCCAGCGGCTCCCGCACAAAACGCCCAATGTATGCGTCAGGCTAGGCATAGGTTAAGTATTTCACTTGTCTCTGGTTCACACTTCGTAGCTTTGCAGGCGCACGAAGTAGCAACTCAAGCAAGTCGCAGGCTCTTAAAGTGCATGAGAAATTCAAGCGACCTCGCAATGGGTAGTCCTCGTCGGTGTATTTTACAGCTTCCCTGTCGAACCACCATGACCGCGTGGATTAGACCTACATTGTTTTGCTCATCGCCTTCCATTTTTGCGGTGTCATCCTCATGGCTATGACTTCTACCAAGGCCCTCAGTGGTTGTTGAACTTCGTGCCCACTTAGGAAGTCATTTAGTCGATTACTGAGTGATAATCTTTTTTTTTCTCTGCGCCATTGTCATATTTGCCGACTTATGGTAATTACTCAGTCATCCCTATATTCTGTTAACAGATAATTACAATGACAATCTTATTTGCAATCATCATGATCACTCATTCTCGATTCTTGTACACTTGGGGTGTTTGCACCCATTCTTCCGCACTTCAAGCCCGTTATCATGACTAATCGAATGACTGTAATGACTGTGCATTACTGTTCGTGCTCTTCGTCTAATTGTTACCGATGGACTGAAATATAATGGGATCGCCACTGTAATGCTCATGAATTCTCGAATCTTGGCACTTGGGTTCTGCGGTCATTTTTTCCGCGTTGTCAAGCTCATTACTCTAACTAACTTAATGACTATCATGATCATCTGTTAATACCTACATTCCTCATGTAATAGGACCCGCTACGATGGTCTAGTGGCTAGGGTACCCGGCTGCTGATCCGAGGGTCGCGGAATCGAATCCCGGCCGCTGCGGCTGCATCTCGATGGAGGCGAAATGTTGAGGCCCGTGTGCTGCGCGATATCAGTGCACGTTAATGAACCCCAGGTGGTCGAAATTTCCTGTGACTTCCACTAGCGTGTCTCTCGTGATCACGTCGAGGTCTGCATACGTAAGACCTCGGAAATTGTCATAGATAAAAATTTAGATAAAAATTTAGTGTTCAACAACGGACACCTGACGGTTCAACGCCCCATCAAAATATCTGCGCAAAATCGACCACCCGTTCGCGTTTCTAAAGCGGCAAAGTAGCTAGCTGAAGAGATTGCAATTGAGCAATCCACCGCAACTTGTGAACCAATTAGAGGGGCCTCAATATGAAATTCCTGAAATAGAGAAGCGGAGGATGTCCATTAAGTTTCCAGGTCAACATTCCCTAATGAATGCGTCAGGTTTTGATTTAGCCTTTCGCTTCGTGGAACTTTTTTCAATTATCGAGTCATGGGTCCGTCATTTCCATCTACGGGGAATTATTTTACACAGCACACACAAACGGAAAAAGAGGGCAAAGGCACCGAAATGAGAGAGAATGACAATGCTATATGACTGTACGAGTAAGTGGAAAATTCAACGTACGAAGGATCTCTACAGCATCAGAATGCTTGCAGCCACTACCAATGGCGGTGAAATCGAAAAACCTGCTCCTATAAAGCAAAGTCGGTCACTATAGTAGTTTACACTAAGTTGTGAAATATTGCCTACGACTGCAGAGCATGTCAAGCGGGGCACAGCAGAATTTACGGGACCAACGCGGACAGATCGACATTTGCTTTTGCTGGCCTTTTATATTTTCATTATTCCACGCCGTGCTGCCGGAGGGAAATAAGTGATGTAATAACCGCAATCCACTGAGTAACATTACCATCTCTCTTGAAGAGGTGCCCTTCGGAAATAATACACCGTATAGAAGAAACAGCATTGTTGTTCTTCGCAAGAAAAATTCATGAATTTCCTCTTAGAATGTAAATAAATGTGAATAGTGAAGCTGCGCCAACGCAGGCTGTTTCGTGCCCTGGGCGTAGACATGATGATGATGATGATTTTTCTAAAAGAAGATATCTTGCTGTTAGGAGCCACATGGTGTCTACGACAAGTAATGTCGTATCGGAATGTGCTGAGCGCAACTGCAGGTCGTGTAAGCGAACTGAACGCGTCGACATTTTCAAAGCATGCCGATCCGTGCCTGGAGACGAGGTCGTAGTTTTCATAACGGCTCGTAGCAGCTACATCATGTTTTGATGAGGGCGATGTGCAGAAATATATGCGAGGAGCGGAAATATATGCATATCTGTTCACAGCAAAGAATATCAGCGGGTCTGATTCCACCTGCAGTCTCCAACTGAGTAATATATTCACGTGAATTTGAACATAAAAGGCCACAGCAGACTTGACAGCGTCGACAGAAAAACTTTTTATTGGGCAAAGCTATCTCCATCAGAGAAAAATAAATCACTAGCAAGACAATAGAGGCTCGGAAAGCCGTCGGTCGGCGATGAGAAACTGACCAGCGGTGAAGTGCGTCGGCTTCTATACACTCGTCACAGCGCGCCCATGGTATTAACCCTGATGTTCCCGTAGTCGAGAGGTCGACGGAATACAGTCTGGTCACGTAAAGGCATTGTTAAAAAAGCAGGTCACTGACCAATGTCAAAAACTAAAATGATATTTCTGGCTCCATGTACGGATCCCTTGTTCACAATGGAATGATGGCCGAGCCATCATTCCATTGGATTTCGGTATCGGCTTTTTCATCGAAGCGTGCGAGTACTGGCGGCGTTTGCAGGCGTCACTTCGATTCTTGAAATGCTTCGACTTCCGGCATTTCCCATCTCTACTCCACGTCACCCTCCATGAGGCACATCAGTGCCTTAGCTATCCGGTAAAAGTCCTTGACGATGAGCCTGTAATAAATGCACAGTCCAATAAATCTGCGTACCACCTCCTTGCGGCGGGTTAAGGGAATTAAGCGATGGCAGCTGATTTCTACGGAGCGGGGCGCACTCCCGACCTTTTAACATGGCCGAGAAACAAGAGTTCCTTGTATGCGAGGAGCCACTTTTCCTCCTTCAAGGTGAGTCCAGAAGTCTTGATTGCCTGAAGAACAGCTTCAAGGCGCCTGATGTCTTCGTCGAAGCTATAGGCGAATACAGCGATACGGTCCAAATAGACGAGGCAAGTCCGCCGCTTCAAACTGCCAGTACTATATCGATAACTCGTTGCCGAGCTGCAGGCATCGAGCAAAGACAAAATGGCATCACGTTAAAATCAAATGGGCCGTTCGGTGTTGTCAAGGCGATCGTCTCTCGGTCTATTGTCGATTCGTTTGGACAGTGACCTGCCTTGAAGTCCATCCACGAAAAATAACTCGCGTTTCAGAGTCGATCCAAGGCGTCGTATATCCGTGGGAGGGGTTACACGTCTGTCTTCTACATTTTGTTCAGGCGACGATAATCGATGCAGAAGCGTAGAGTTCCGTCCTTCTCCCTCACTAACACTACGGGAGGCGCCCGAGGAC
>JABSTT010003386.1:0-27907 GCA_013339685.2 Hyalomma asiaticum | reverse complement strand
CGTGTCCTTCACGCGCAGTTGCCAATTTTTAAAAGTAGCCTTGAACATATGTGCATTCCTCTAATAGCTCTCATAAAGCGTGCCTTGCCCTATCATTACAGGACATTTTTGCCTAAAGACCCCATCTTGGTGTGTGTCCGTATTAGCTCACGTCTACATGTTTTCCTTTCCGATGTATGCCAAAAATATGAATTTATTATAATTCAAAATGCACCTATTTCCTACTGTGCCGCTTTTAAAATTGCTTTGACAACAGAACCTTACTCGTGTTTCTATTCTTTTTCCCTTGGGTATCTAAAGACACAAAGCCAAGATCTGGGTGTTGAATATTGAACATAGATCCATTTTATAGTAAAAGACACTTTCTTTTGTTATTTTCGAAAGTAGTGCTCGATTATGAGATATTTCCGACATTTTCTTGAGTTTCCGCGTTTGTTCATAACCGCACATAATTGCATACATTATAGTATGTGCTGATGTGCTCCACAGCTGTGCTAACTATTCACGCCTTTTCCCGCAGGTTCCACCCTTGCCGAAGCTCTTCCACTACGACGGTGCAACACGAGAATAGCATATTATCAATGCATAGTTCACAAATAAATGAAATAGTGGCTTTTCTCTATAAACCTCTCTTGTGTTATTTGTTTTTTTAGAACGCAGTATATATAAAGTACAGAGAATCCACTTCGCCCCACTTATTACTGTGATAATAAAGCTTTCGCGTAGCATGAAGCACATTTGCACACACTACTGTTGGTCCCTCGAAAGGTCTTCATAGCCCTTCGAAAATATGAAAACACAAAAATAAAATTTTTGCGATCCAAACGGCACGAAACACTTGGGTAAACACTAAAACACCACAATGAACGGTCGCGCAAGGGGTTTCACCATGTCGGCGTGGCCGACAAACACCCAAAAAGCCTGAATGCCCGCAACTCGGCCATGCTACCTAGCCAATCCGACCCACTCTGGCTGGCCAAATTTTGCCCACTCTGGCTGCCAATTTCGCCCACGCTGGCTGGCCAAATTTCGCCCAGTCTGGCTGGCCAAGTTCGACCCACGGTGGCTTCGCCACAGTGGAGCCATTCTGGCTGGCCGTCATCGGGCAGATGTGGGTAAAAGTAGCGCGAGCGCGATTTGCCGACTTAGGCCCGATATCGCTGCCGACTTTGGCCGACTTCACGCCTACATAAGTCCTCTGTTGGCGTGCTGCCTGGGTCTACTTCGAAGCCAGAGGACATCGAGCAGGATTTCCCGTTTCTCGGCGCAGTCGATACAGTCGAAATGGCCGTCCGCCAACGCAAAGACACTACGTTGCTGCATATTATGGGATAACTTCAGGGTGCCGACGTCGTTGTACCGCGCCCTATGTCATGAGGGCTTGCTTCTTACTGCCTTCGCAACAACGTTCTTTACAAGAAAAACTTTGACAACAGCGAAGAAACGCACCTGCTTGTCGTCCCAGTTTCTCAGCGCGACGAAGTGCAGCAGGCGTGCCATGACGGCTTGTGCGCCGGTCACCTTGGATCCACGAAGACGTACCGCGCGTATGCCAAAAGTACTATTGGCCGCAGCTATTCTCCTCCGTTCAACATTACGTCAGAAGCTGCCGGGAAGGTTAGCTACGCAAGGTGCAACCTTTAAAACCTGCTGGTCTTCTGAAAACCCCCGGAACCTCCCCATGCACTATTCCAGGCGGCGGGAATAGATCTCCTTGGTCCTTTCCCCACGTCGTTCACAGGAAACAAACGGATAGTCATCGCAACCAACTACCTAACACGGTATGCGGAAAACAACCTGTTCGCCGTGCAAGTGCAGAAGAAGTCGCCATTTTTTGTGCATGACATCGTCCTAACTCACGGGGCCCCTTCCGTCTTAATAACCGATCGAGGGAGAGCGTTTACTGCTGAATAATCGGGAAATCGTGACGCTAAGCCACACGAACCATCGGAAAACTACGGCTACCATCCACAAACTAATGGATTAATGGAACTCCTCAATAGAACTTTGGCTGATATGCTCTCAATGTACGTTGATGTGCAGCAGAAGACCTGTAACCGAATTCTCCCATATGTGACGCTTGCATACAATACGGCGGTGCAGGAAACCACGCGATTCATCCCATTTGAGCTCGTTTATGGACGCCGTGTTAAACGCCTTTAGATGCCATGCTCCCTGTCGACAATGGAACAACGATGAGCGACACAAAAGAAGACATCGTTCAGAAAGCAGAAGAAGCCCGACAGCTAGCTCGCAACCGCATCCGTCATCAGCAGAGTGTCAACGCCTGCTGTTAAACAGTGGAAGAAGGCACATTCATACGAGCCCGGCGATACCTCATGGGTGTGGACGCCTGTCCGTCGTCAGGGGCTGTTGGAGGAATTACTGCGCCGATACTTCGGACCCTACAAGATCGTCCGACGACTTAGCGACGTAAAGTACGAGGTCGTCGCTGAGGGTACTAACTTAGGCTAGAGCCGACGGCAGCCACGACCAGCGACTGTTCACGTAGTACGGATGAAGCCGTACTACGCCGGCAGAACTGACCATGGGAAGAACATTCGCCTCCCTCTACCTTTCTCTTTCTCGCTCAGCTAAACCAGCGACCGGGACAGTCGCTTTTCACGGGGGGAGTAATGACGCGCAGTAAGCTGCCTGCCCACTATGGGCACCGATCGCCAGGGTGATGACGACGAAGAACGCTTTGGCGCGCATGATTTTTGGAACGGTTTGCCGCTATTAAAGAAGGTTCTGGCCTTTTTCGTTTCACCTCTTGGCATCTTCGTTGCAATATGATTGTGAGGAGCGCTGCAGGAGAGTGCTTCAGGAATCTTGGCCAACCTGTGTTCTTTAAACGTGTTCTGAAATCCACAGTACAAGTGCCCGCACCATTTTCACCTGTTCGAATGGTGTCCACACAGGAAGGCTTCGAACCAACATCTCTTGGCTCATCATTCAAATACCTAACCACTAGGTCAGTTCGGCGGACAATACAAAATCAAAAAGTGCGAAGAATCAGGGTGCACCCAAGCACAGCATTCTCTTATTCAAAATCAATTGAATGACGTAGTCGCGAAATTTTTGAAGGCTTACACGTTTCACCGTGCCCGAAGTAATATAAGCATCTAAGAACAGAGGTATTTATCTTCTCAAGTGGTGCACCTCCCCATTGCCATGCATATGGTCGGTATTTATAGCGAGGCAAGAAGAAAGCCAAACCCTTGCACTAAGTGCCAAGCACAGCGATATTTCGCTTCGCCTCGATCTGACTGTCATAACATTTCCTGTCCAGCAACCTTCCACGCAGCTTCATTGATGTAGTATTTGTTGTTAAGAATGACTATGCCACCTTACTTATCTGCTGGCTTAATGAAAATGTCCTCGCTATTGATTAAGCTTAAGAGTTTGCCTGCTCTTTTCTGGATGAGTTAGTGCGTTTGCGAGCCTTATAAAGCTGGTTGATGTCATTTGTACGGCTTTAACATAAATGCCTAGGTGTTGTCTCTTTTGGTGTCTGGTGTCGACTGTCCATCGGTGGTGTGATGGAATTCTTTATTTGTTTTCTGCGACTGTTTGAAAAATAAACTCTGCAAGCCGTAGATTTTGAGCAGAATTTTTCAAATTTTTATAGGTTAAATTCAGGGTATTTTCTCCTCTCCGGGCCGAAGGTGAAGCCGCGAGACCGCATCCAGCTCTCATATTCTGTAAATTTGAAGTTTGACAGTTTAATGATACTTTCTCCCTGATTTTTCTCAATCGTTATTTTTATTTTCATATATGCGCAGGTTTATTAAACTTCGTTCTATAGCGGGGAAAAATAGGGGGCTGCGTGTAGTTTCTCTTTCCATTGGGAATGATTTATTTTGTAACGTGATGCCATCACGGATTAGTATTTTAATTTTTGTATTGTTTATGTTATCTGTGCGACTTTTTGGCATAGTAGCAAGTTTACTGGCCTGTGATGCGGAAAGTACAACCCTAGTCCGACGTTCCTCAGCCCTCATCGACACAACGATTCTTTCGCAGTGTTCAGTTATTAACTTGGTTAAGTCTAATGAGGCCCGCATTGAGAATGCTTTTCCATACTTTCATTTCAGTTGACGAGAGATTATGCATCGCGGGAGTCAGCAATAAACGCAGACATCACGGCACGACATAGCCTCTTGGTACGTTTCGAGGGTGTTCAGATGGGGGTGATGTCATACACGTTTACCTATAGTTTTCTAATTTTGAAGAAATGTGGTGGGGTCTCCTGTGCTAACCTAGCTGTATCGTATAAGAGGGGGGAAGTCGGGTGGATCGCACAACCATTACATCAACCTGCATGGACGCGGCGAGCAGAGCAACAGGTTTCCGGAGATGACACACGTAGATGACGGGAGTCAAGCAGGCGTGTGTGTCCCTGGCCGTTGCGCCCATGGAGTGGTCTCGGGATCCGAGGGCCTATGGAGGGGTAGCGAGACTCAGGTCGGCTGTCATGTCGGCAGCGAGCCAATACTTGCAGCCGTTTCTTCAGCCAGTGGTTTAGGTTCTGGAGAGGCCTCGGCACTTGCTTTCTTGAGTCACTCGAGGTCAGATGCCGAGGTGTGACTGAAGCCTGACATGGTGGTGTTCGTCTGTGCCACGGTTGACTGCTCGCAAGTTGTGTTGTAAGAAGCGCTTCCGCAATGTGCAATCATGTCTTTGGCCGGACACCACTCAATCGATAGGGCTCAAGGTCATTGGCGGATAATCGCTGGCCAACCACTTGTGCGTAGCTCTCAGTCACTTGTCTGTGCTAGCCTTCCTGAAGCACAGCATATTCCGCCAGTTTGAAATAGCGAATGTCTGTCCTGAAGAATCAGGGTAAAGATGTCCCACGTCAGCAAGAAAACGCCACCAAAGCTCGTGTGTACGCCTTCGGCCGCCATCACCATCCACGGAGGGGACTGGTAAAGCTCGCAATCCAGGAAGATCATGTCTGGTTCGTCTAATGTCGTAAGCACCCATGTGATGATTTAGGGACGGTGCCCATGCGTTATCGATAGGTTCAACCCTGTGCAACACCGGTATCGTACAACCAGCCCACCATAGATAAGCGTTTGCTGGGAACCCTAGCATCGTCGTGGAGTTCGCCAGCACGAGCCCTGGGAGCGCCATAGTGTTGCCAGACACCCTACCTGGTACTCTAGGCGGCTCGCCCGACCGCGCGACGGAGCTCGTGAGCGCTATCTGCAACTGCGCCCCAAGGTCAACACGTTTACATCAATGTGCCATGGGCTCCTACCACAGTGCTGCAGGTATTGTCCAGTATCAACGCTAAGCGAGGCGTTGCCCAGCACAGGGAACCCGTCCGGGTAGTCATTCAATGGGAGTGATACACTAGGTGGGACTTGCTCGGAGTGCTCGAGGAACATCTTGATACTTGCACTCCCGGTCATGCCCTGTTCGGCGAGTTGGCAAACATATTTCTTATCGGCATCAATGAACAGTGTTGGTTCCTGTGGCAGTGGCGAGCACAAAATGACAGGAGACGGCGTATCGATATGTACAGGTGGTGAAAAGCACGAGGAACCTGTCTCCGTCCGCTGTCACCAAACAACGAAGAGTTTGAGACGTGCAGTGGAGCAGAGAACCTGTGCCTAACGTTTGCAGCAGGAGTGTTCCCCACGATGCGTTGTGGAGAGGCTGGTGAGTGCACCTTGAGCGTCATCGCGGTTTTTTCATGAGCGTCGGCCAGGAAATGTTTCTTAAAATTTTTTTTCTCTGCGCATTTCTCAAAGGCTTTGAATAGACATCCGCTAACTTCAAAACCACGGGCGATGAGTGGTTCAGGACTCTTTTAGGTTGGGACAAAATAAAAAAGATGCACTCTGTGCACCTACTACACAATATGCACCGGACCGAGGGCAGAAAAAAGTGCACCAAGTCAAGGGTCAACAACCTGTAACACAATCAATTTATCTATTATCTGATTGCTCAGCACATAGATGTGCATCATGCTGACACAAGTATTACTGTTTGGTAAATGCGAACACCTCAACAGGTTGTCAAGCTTATTATTCCTTTATTTGTCCAAATAAAATTGGTGGGCAACTAAATTGTGTGCGCTCAGGCAGAATGTGACCCAGCCAATGTGAACCAAAGTATGAGCACTTTATTAAACAATTAGTACTCTATTGAAGATTATTTGTGCTGACCCAGCGCGAGCGCGAATATAGCGGCACAAGAAGAAAAATCAGACACAGCCAGCCTTCGTTACAGCGCCAATGACAGTAACACCTATTGTTCAGCAATGCGACGAGCCTGCCTCGAGTCCGATGATCCATAAAGCTGCCAACATTGCAGCTGCAGACATTCAGTGGAGATGTTTGTAAGTAGCCTGGATTCGGAGAACAGTTTAAGGCATCGGTTCACCACAATGAAGGCCTGACGAAGGGAGAGAAATTTATTATCTGAGAAGTCTACGCAGCGGCTAAAGATTGACGGTATTCAGGCGATGGAAGAATGCCATGATGATGCCATAGACGTACTCAACAGTCGATTCGGCGACAAGCGTCTCATAGTTCAGGAGCACCTGCGTCGCTTAAGAGAGCTGCCAGCGTCGCGCGCTGCAGTGACATCTAGGGGTTAAGGAAGTTTTACGACTTCGTCCAGTGCCACACACGGGGATTGAAAGGCCTCAACATAGTTCTGCTACTTATGCCAAGATGATGACTGAGATCCTGCTTCGTTCTCTACCGACTGACATCGTTGTTGGATACCACCGGCAAATGGCAGTGTTCCAACACGTTCGAGCGAGGACCGTGATAGAACGAGCAACAATTTTGCAGTCGATGACTTGCAAGTTTTACTCAAGTACCTTCGAGTGGAAGTAGAAAGTCGTGAGCGAAGTGGAACCAGCGAAAGTGTATGTAAACAAATAGATTCTTCCGATCTAGAACGAATTGTGCTTCGTCATCTCAGCTACCGACAGCAGCGGCTCTGTACACGTCCTAGAAGGTAGGCAGCAAAGCGTATATCTTCTGTGGTTCATCGAACCGCAGTACTGCAACCTGTACTCCCAGATAAGCAGAGTAAAATGCTGAAGCAGCTCACTTCCGAAAACCGTTGTTTTTCGTTGCACCTGAAAGGTCACCGCGCCAGAGTGCTATAGAATAAAAATGCGGAAATGCCGAGGAAAACACGTGTCATCATGTGGGACCCCCGTAGAGGCCAAAGAGACTTAAATGCCCATACCGCAAGTACCATCCCAACGAACAGTCTTCATACAAGCTATACACAAGCTTAGGCTCAGAGATTTTGCTGCAGACCTTTCGACTTTGGGCTATAGGATCACGAAATGCGGCTACATCCGTGCGCTCGCGGTAGTGGAAGCCAACGCACTTTCATACTTGAAGATATCTCGAAGACGCTAGGATTGAACGAGGTAGGAAGGATTAATCTAAATCTCAACTATTGGGCAGATGGATCTCATTCAAGGATGCACGCGTCGTAGAGCTGCTTCGCCTGCGTAGTCAGTACGACAGTCTTGCACTTGATACAGCTGTAGGAATTCCCTTCATTTGCAACGATGTGGCACAGGTACCACTAACCACGAGTTATAAAAGAGATTGAAGACAGGAGTGCCCATGCGCCGACAAGCTACTCTCATCTATATGACCGCCGTGCCTGAATAATTTCTCGCTTGGAGTGGATCACTTGTGGAAGTTCATGACAGGCGAGATTATACCTGCTCCGGTAACATCGACATGGTCTCCCTTGGTACTTCCTTCGGATGGTGTTTCAAGGACCTCTATTCTTCAGTACAACGGTCAACATTGCTACGCCGATATACGTACTGCGTGCGAACGCCTCAAATGAAACGACCGACAGAGTTCTACGCAAGCTCTGGGAACTTGAGGCCATGGGAATTATCACATAGAGACCGACACCGTACCAAAACTCAGTGCTTCAGTCCTGGAAGATTTTCAGAGAAAACTCGCATTTGTCGACGTTCGCTACGAGGTCGCCCTCCCGTGGAAAGAAGACGGGGAACCTTTGATAGTAATCGAGCAGAAGCTTTAAAGAGGTTGTTGTCCTTGGAAAGAAAGGAAGTATAACCGGATTTCGCCGGTGAATATGATTCGACCATAAGAATTATATTAGGATGGGACATGCTGAACAAGTTTCCGGGGAACCTGTAAGAAATCGAGAGAGAGCATCTGAGATTTATTATATGCGCATCACGCCGTCGTACGAAGTGAATCTACAACTACTAGAGCACGTGTAGTCTTCGACGCGTCCTCACATGGACCTGACTCTTCGTCGCTAAACGAAAACTTAGAAAAAGGTCGTAACTTCTGAGTGACATGGTTGCTCTTCTGATACGTTTCAGGATGAATCAATCGCCTTAACAGCAGACATAAGATGCCTTTTTACAGATTGGTATCAGAAAGAACACAGAGACGTTCTTCTGTTTCTGTGGTTTAAAGACATACCGTGTACAGTAACTCCTGAAGCTGATATGAAGAGTGGAGAATGGAGTGGAGTTCCGTTTGGAACGCAGCTAGCCATTTCTACTAAATGCACTTTGCGACAACACTTGACATCTGTAGAGGTGAACCACAGCCTACAGCCAAGGTTTTAGCTGAATCTTTCTACGGAGATGACCTACTCACCGGAGCTCACACAGAGAAAGAAGCTCGGTAAATCTACAGAGAGCGAACGTCATCGTAAATTCAGCAGGTATGCGACTAAGGAAATGGTCGTCGAACTCGAACACTACGTCAACTGTTCGCTCGAAAGGGAAACCGACATTTGTTCACAATCAGTGAAAGTGCTCGGACTTAGATGGGTCCGGCGACAGACCTATGACGGTTGCCTCAAGTCAACGCTTGGATTTTTTCAGGTAGAATGAACCCGTGCAAGAGGACCGTGCTACAAACTGTGTCAGATATTCGCACCCTTGGGTATGCTGGCTCCTTTATTCCGGCAAGCTCTGGAAAGCTCTGGAAAAGGCAGCGTGGTTGGGACAATAGCTACCTTTTCCAGAGCTCTTGAGATAGTAGCTTTGCCTGATAATGAAGACTACTATTTTAAGAGCCCTGAAAAGGAAGCTTGGTTGGGACGATGAGCGACCCCAATATCTTGTGTACAGTTGGAGAAACTGATGCTCAGAAGTACACCAATTCATAGATAGCAATCATGTTGGGTGGATGCTCGAAACGAGATCCAGCTACGCAATGGACCTCCTTTGCGATGCCAGCCAGAAAGCTTATGGAGCCTGCGCATTTTTGAAATATTATTGTGAAATTATTTTCTGCTCCTGCTGGAGTATGTGTATAATGCCATCATCTGCACATGCTTTACTGCAAGCCTCACGTTGTACGCGTCTGAATTCCTGGCCTAATATGCTGTCCTGGTTTATCAATAATTCAAACTTTTTTGATAAAACGTTATTTTTATTCTTATTGTTATTGTTGATGATTGTTATTTTTACCATTTATCATGCTTTCGAATCTTATGCTGGCAATATTATTCTAGAAGGGTGTCCTCTGAGAACAGAAACAGTATGGTATTTCGTTTTTGTTTGTGAGGACACTTAGCAGAGAACTCTATATCAAATGGTCGCAGCAGACGTCACACCTACAACGTAATTATCTCCCCCTTTTCCTTCCTTGCGACTAAGCGACTGGAGCTTAAGCGACTTATCTAAGTACACTAGACGTGTAGTTCTGTAAAAACTGCAAGGCGTGCAGAGGATGCAGAACTGTGGCAGCGCATGCTAGATATTGCTGCGTTCTCTCTCATTATCCTATTTCACCTAGTCTTTCTCAATTCCTGCTTCTCTTCCCCCTCTTCTCCGTCTTCCATAGTCTTCCTCTCTGCTTCTCTTCTTCTGCTTGTTTTGTTCGTTGTCCCCTCGTTTGCTTATTCAGCTGTCTTATTTCCCTACTTCGCAGCCTCTTTGATGTTTTTTTTTCATCACCCCCTCCTCTTTTTCTTTGTCTATATCGATGAAACTACTGGCCGTGGCTGAGTCGTGGCTGAGAACGCAAACTGCGCAACCATGTGGTGATAGTCGGAGGTGCATTCCACTACTAGATCCTCTTGAGCTAGGTCCATGCAGCCATGAAATCTTTTGTGTGTGTGTGTGTGTGTGTGTGTGTGGTGTGTGTGTGTGTGTGTGGTGTGTGGTGTGTGTGTGTGTGTGCGTGCGTGCGTGCGGTGCGTGCGTGCGAGCGATCGCGGTTACAGGCACCGGCAGTGGCGACGCACACCATCGCTGCTAATTTAGGTCATAGCAACAAGCCCATAACAGCCTGGGCTGTAATATCACCATGGTTACAGTGACTTCTTTGTTCAAAATCCCCGTTGCTTGCAAATGCGCGCACAAGACCTTTCAATTTTCGCGCGCATTGCGCCTCACTCAGTGATCGGCAATATTGCTGTTTTCGCGTTCGAACAACAAAAAAATTGAAAGCATTTTGATGTTTTACGTACCTTTTTAATTCTTATTATTATATTAATTGACAATTTTACGATTTCAAGCTTGTAAGAGTATTTGTCAAAGAAAGCATCGTGCGTTAATGCGGCCACAGTAGTGCGGATAAAACCGTTGTTGCTCGCCGGTAGCGCCGGCAGTTCATGTTCGCGCGTGTTGGGCCGTTGCGGTTGAAACTTCAAGAAGTTGAAGCTGCATTTTTCTTGCAAGTGAAGTGTTACTTCTGCTGTGTGCGTCTCTTCCGTTTACCGGTGCTTCTTATTACGGGAATCTGCTGCTTCAGTGAACATCGTGGCGAACCCACCGAACGGCTACGCGCCGCAGTCGGCGCCTTGAAATATGCGAGTGATCGACCATCGATGGACCATCGCTGTCAAATGCGCTCTAAGTACTCTGGTAAGTACAATAACTGTTTTCTTTGCCTCCAGTACACTGTAAGTAACGTTTTGTTAGCGCACAGTGCACGTTGTTCTGTGGGTACTCTTTATTTCAGTGGTTCTTGAGTTGAACGTGTATTGTGCGTGCGGGTGGCGGGTGATTTGAAACAAGCGGGAGCTGCGCCTTCTTCTGTGCACATCACGGCGCACTGTAGCGCGGTGTTTGAAGACACCACGCTGGCCGTTTATGAAGTGTGGTTGATGAACTGTTGTTTTCCTCTACTATTGCTAGTCCTGCCCCTTCCTTTCACGCTTCGTCCACTAGGCGCGGTTCCCGTTTAAACCTCACAGTATCTCGGCTTGCGTCGGACTTTTCACTTCTAGTATATTTTCTTTACGCACAATTGGACTACTGGGTAAACCATGATAAAAGTAAGCACGTGTTCGTGAATACTGTTATCACTTTTGATTAGATTCATCGTGCGGTTTTATACTCGGGACAATGATTCTGAAAAGTGTTTGTGAAAAGAAAAAAAAAAACAAAAGCTTTTGCCTCCCTTATGCGAACATATAAAATCACTTCGTTGAATGCACTTTTATGCCAATCTAGCGATTTCTGGGCTTTAAGTGCACTTGGGAAAAAATATATTTCTTCACGTGAACTACTGATACACAGTATATTGCTATAGTTGTCGACGCATAGAATTTTGACGAAATATCGAAACGTGGCAATTCGACCAAAATACCTGTAACATAGGAATTCACAGCTGCACTCATTAAACGGAAGATGTGGATACTGGTAGACATTGGCTTTTGCTAGTGCTCTAGCTCTTTCGGGGATAATTGTACCTTTGTAAAGTGCCTTTATATTTCGAAATCGCGCTGTTACATAGGCGGTTTGCCAAAAACGTTTATGTTTCAAAGGGCAACGTACAAAGTTTTTCCTTTTTAAGCATAACTCTGGTTAAAGTGCTGCTTACCTGCATGTGAAGAAGCTTTGAATTATCTCAGTTACTGACAAGTTACAATGCATCAGATGTCACCGACTCACTTTAACAACCGCGCCACTGATATTTTGCTGCAAATTTGCCACTGGTTGTTCAAAAATAATTGTACCTGACGTACTCGCTAAGAAGCCATTAAAAATGAGGAAATGATAAAGTGTATTATTTTTAGCGGATTGTGCTCGAGGTTAAGAAACCAAGAAATTTATGAAATGTATAATGTTGGCTAAAATAGACGTACTGAAAACCGTAAGTGCTCTGGCGAATTTGTATACTGTTTGGACTCCCTGGTGGCGTTCCAATATTCTTAGGGTTATAAGGTAAGAAGCCTGCATTTAGAAATGAAGCCAGTTGCATCAGAACTTGTATATTTCTCAGTGTTAACTACACGCGGCATCCAGCCTCATTGTCTAAAAACTGTGTTTTCCAGTTGCGAATTTCAGGAAAACCGCCTCTGTTGCTGGGTCTGACTGAGTGCGAAATATAAAGGGGTCGTGAAAAGGATGTGCACCCTGCCCAGTTGTAATTTTTACTGCTTCAGTAGCATTCAACAAGCCGATTAATATTTCGGCGAAATATTCAGTATAGGTTTAATAACGCTGTTTTAAATCCTAGCGTTCATGCACTCCGCCATACGCCGCTGCAGGCTGGCATAGGTGCTATTCTGTGACTTTTCAATGATATCAGCTCTAGCTACTAAAGGTGTAAACATATCGTTAACTTTCGTTCGCTCAAAATATAGATTTATATGAAAGCTAGAAAGCACCGTGTGGTGCTTTCAGAAGCAAGGCTGGAGCACAGTTTGCTTTTCCATTTCTGCTGAAGGGGTTCCAGTCTCAGACACCATGGTGGTGAGAAGTTGACGTGAGCTGCAAAGTTGAGGGGAACGTGCGCTGGGAAATCGAAACCGTATTTTTTATCGCTCAAAGTAAATACAGACAATGCAGCAAAACAGTATATTGTAGGCTGGCAGGAGTGCGAAAACACTCATTGTACAAAATTTTGAGAAAACATTTCACGACCCCTTCAAGGATTGATGTTTTTAGGGCCATGCACCAGTAGAAGCTTTCTGTTTTTGTAAGGGTAACATTACGCATGCTGATAAAACACAATTTTGATTTCTTTACAGACAGTAATACAGGAGGGGATGGAAGATATGACACAGACCGCTGACTGCCTACAGTTTATTTCTTTCTAGAAAGCTTCATTATATACGCAGTTAACCACTACTACAACATCTGTGCACAAAACGCAGTGATCACGGAAAGTGAACATGAGGATAGCCTTAAGTACAACAATGTGCTCATCACAACATACATAGACCAGGCATTAACTCTCCCTGTGTCTGTGTTTTATCTGCCCTATCAGAATTACTGCAAGACTAAGTACGCCTCCTTATTAGTGAGCACAACAGAGGGAGGACTGACACAACAACCTTTTCCCAAAAAGCATTTCTTGGATTCGATAATATTGAATGTGGCATGAGCTCTGCATCTTGTGACTCGCGTGGTGAGAGGTGAAGCTTACAGAGTGTAGCATCATGGTAAGAAGCAGAGATCCTGCCACACATGCAATTATTGAAGCCAAAAGAATTTTCTCTTTGAGAGAGGAGTGTGTCAGTAATCTCTGTTGCTGTCACCGAAAGGAGATGTACTCTGGCCTGTTTGTCATATCACTGCGTCCCATGCATAACTGTTGTGGTACTCTGTACATGTGTGTGTGTGTATATATATATATATATATATATATATATATATATCTATATATATATATATATATATATATATATATATATATATATATATATATATAGTGAAGCCTTCGGGAAAGAAATAAGCTTTAAGTGCTCTGCGTCATCCTTTCTCTATGCTCCTGTGGTATTGCACTGTTACTAATTATGAATCAGCTCTAAATACTATACAGTGGCTTTACAGGGCTGTAACTTCATCTTTTTGTTATCGTTAGTACAAGTGCACTGAACAGCAAAAGCTTGCGGCATGCGAAACAGTCAAAAACATTAAATTGCAACTTAACCTCGGAAAATTTTCACTCGGTTAATGTTTTTCCGATGTAAAGGCCACAACGTTTATTTCAAGGCTACGTTCCAAGGCTAGATTTTCGAAAGTTTTGCGTCCGATAAACATTTGCATTGTAAAGTATTGAAGTCTGAAAATTTATGTGAATTTTAATGGCTTCGTGTAACTGCTTTGTTCAAGACCGTGCTGCACCAGACCTTCCTGCTGTGTGGCATGGACTTCTCGACCTGTTCCAGGCTCCAGCATTCCGGTCATCATAGCATCTGCAGTGCGCCTGAAGTTGCAAGTTGGACTTGTTTGTGTGACATGTCTAAGTATCTTAGCTTGATGCCATTGGCACAAAACAAGTCACCCACACACATGGTGCAAACCTTTAACAATGTGTTCTTGACATGAACATGCAACCCTCTATATACAACCCTCTACTGTAGGTGCATAACCTGACATGTACTACATTGCCACGATACGTGTGCGGTATTTGCTTAAAGAATGCTGATGAAATTGCAAAATTATACCATGGATGACTTTGTGCTGTGCTTGAAATAGCCTAGTGAACGTGTTCATGCTTTTACATTTATCACTGTATCTAAAGAAGTTGGGACCTGAATTTTTTGCAGTGACATGCTAAAGAACCATCTGGCTACCGCTTGCTTGTTTGTGTGCTCGCTGGTGAAGAGTACCAAAATAAACTAGTTTCATGCCTAATTACACAGTAAAGGAATTAACCACAAAAGTTGGAAAACGCAAGTGCTGTTATTTACTCTCACGTATTTTACTGCTGTGAAAATTTAGGAAGGTAGGCACCATAATATGTGACTGAGTGCTCGACTGACAAATTTTTTTCACTAACATATACAGAAGCCACTGCACGTTAAAACAAATAAGCCACGGTGGAGAAACCGAATGCGCAATAAGTGAGGATGTCAGCGGCCATACCGTGCACTTTCCTTTGCCCTCGTATTGTACCACTGTTCACGCAAAATCAATTCCCACCAGCTAGCCCAAGTATCTCTTCTAGTGAGGATGATATACATAATGCAGCTTTCTGTCCTACCGAGTACAAGATTACATTTAAAGTACAGTTATCTTCTGTGATGGCCAAACTTTGTGTACATATGCATTAGCAATTTTATTGCAGCACTCCTAAAACTTTCTCGAACTTCCTTATGAAGCGTGGGTTATTGGAAGCATTTGGTCACTTGGCTTACCGCTGATGCAAATTGAAGTTGCTGTTTGTGTTGTGATAATGCCTATGTTCACTCTCCACCAGAGAAATTTGTTATTCCACTTGAATTTTCAAAGCTGTCGATGAATGCAAAAGTGCGCATCCTTCGGCTGTCACAGAAAATGAGTGTTTTACTTTAAAAGGAACATTGTATTCAACGATCCATAATGTCTCGTAAAGTGAGAATAATTCCTCACTTTTGCACATTCACTTTCTCCTTTGCATGCTAAGTGAATAAATTTGACCTCTAGTGCATTATGTTTGCTTTGTCTTATCAAGTTTTCGTGCTAATAAATGTGTTGGATGCAAAGATGGAAATGTCAGCGATACCATACATATTTGGCTGACAGTCCTGAACAAACTGACAAAAGCGTAGAAACGTGAGCGTCGTGCCCACATCGGCAAGCAATTTACGCGTAGACAAGACTAGGGCACACAAGGAGACAAGTTGTTGAATAAAACAATGTGGGTTTTTCAGTGTAAGGCAGTTATTTTGTCCTGCCTTCCACCACTATGCAATGCTACAGAGGGTGGCCTGACTGGTATGCACGTGCATAAAACCATATTAAATAGCAGCGTAAGGATTAACTTAGCTGCAAGAAACGTGGCCTCCAATCCAGTAGCGGCTGAGCGATTCTTAGTAAAATAATGAGGATATCAATCGGACTAATAATTGAGGCACAGCACGTAATCTTTCATAGTAACATTTGCATCACAAAGCCATGTACCATTACCGAGAAAAGACTTAATTGCTGTGAATGACCGAATTGTTTACTGCGACATATCTCTCACAGCTGCATGTTTCTGTGTCATTATTCCCGCAGCGTATGCTCTGCTATGCACTGAGGTAATAGTACATGCTTGCTTTTGCATCTCAATTAAACATGCTAAAATTAAGTGTCACATGTGAAAATTAAGTGTCGCATGTGTTGTGTTGCACTGTCATCCTGTGTTGTATGATAATCTAAGGCCTTTACCATGTGCTCTCCCATAGTGTACCAACCACTCTACCACATCATGAATGTGTCAGGTAGTCTCCTATGTCACCAATTTGCCAAGTACCACATGTTGAATGGTTGGAGTGTTTCACTACATTTTTGCATTTTCCAAGTGCTCCACCACATCTCCAGTTTGTATGCTGACTGCATCCACATTGCCTTGAGTGCTCTGAATATGTTAAAAAATGCTACTCCATTGGTTAGTACTGACGCATTATGCGTTTCTAGCCACATTTTGAGGATTTTTGTTCACTGTCACGTGTGCCATATTTCATTTTTCACAGCCTCACTTAGAGGTAACATACTTTCAGTAAAACTGAATTAGCCATCCAAACACACATAATGTGGCATTTATTATTCTGTTGTGCATGATAGATTTAATTATTTTGAAACACTACCATCCCACTTTGATATGATGCATATTTTTTTTTTCATTTTGCCATTTAATATTGTATAATGTTAAATATTACTTAAGAAGACTGAAGTACTCTTGTCAGTATAGATATTTGTATTTGACAACATACAATTGTATTTATTTTAATTCTATGCAACTTTGGATCTTATGTGTAATTTAAGCCCAGCAATAAAGCTCTGTGCAACCAAGTTTGCAGGCCTGTCTAGCTTTTTGTAGAAATTTAAATGTAGAGAGAACAAGTGCGGAACCTTCCGAGACAGTTATAATGAGACATAATCATGTCAAGGTGCCTTACTATTGATGCATTTTCCCCCAAAACCATTGCGTTGGATCTCAGCATATTACGTTTTGCAACATTTTGTCAATTTTTCAAGATTGCTGTTCACCCCTTACAAAAATGCTATATATGGCGATATCAGTAATTGGGCATATGCGGCTATATAGGGCACATGCCCGTACGTGGCCGTATTTGCCCAAATCGTGATAGAAACATATATGGCAATGAAAGACCAACACGAGGAATGCCATGTCACTTTGATATGTATTGGACAAATACGGTTCCGTACAGACACGTGCCATATATAGCCAGATATACTCATATTGCCATATATGCATATCTGGCTATACATGGCACGTGTCCGTACAGAGCTGTGTTTGCTCAATAGGTATCGAGTCTTGCATGTGTTGGTCTTTCATTGTCATATATGCTTCTATCACGATTTGGCAAATACGGCCACGTATGGCCATGCGCCATATATAGCCGCATATGCCGAAGAACTGATATCGCCATATATGGAATTTTTCTAATGGACGATTTTGCAACAATAAAGCCACAATTTGCCGACAATATTTTATCAAGAATGTGACAACGACTTTTCAATGTTGTCATTCAACATTTTATCAATAACTTTTAAATACGGCAGTCAACAATTTCTCAACAACTAATAAATGTTTTGTCAATATTGCAATTGTCAATAACTTTTCAACGAGAAGTCAATGGCCAATTTTCAACAACTTGTCAACATTTTTTTTCAATAATTTCTCAACATTTTTACAATGCCCTTTGTTGACGTTGCTCAATAACTTCTCAACATTTTTTCAATGACGATTTTCATAAGGGATACGACAAAGACCTTAGAGCGTTCATGTGCACAGAAACAAATCAGGCTCACCTGCTTTCCCTGTGTTTGCTTATCTTTTCAGAGCTATGTGACACCACTTCCACACAGCGAATTCCTGGTGTGAAGGAACGTTTGCGAAGGAGTTTACGAAGAGACACTCTTCAAGTGCAGTCGACAGAGTCACTGGAAAATTGGCATTTTCCTCTTGGTGCATCATACTGCTTATAATTTGTGATTAATTGAACAGGCTGTTACAGTGACCTTCAGAAGATTGTACAATTAATCGAACATTGTACAATTATTCATCACGATAGAAACTGAAAACAAGTGCAGTAAAGAGACAAATCATATAAATATATGTATATAAATATGTGTGGAGGAAAAAAATGGAGCCCACGAGATAAGAAAAGATAAAGCTGCCATTAATAATACTTGCCGCGCATCAACGCTTCGAAAGTAGATCAATGACGCTGCTAGCATTCTTGATATGATACGTTATAAAAGCGCACATTATACTCCAAAAATGTGCCCAGCTTAGTTACCGGACGCACATTCACTGCAACAAAGACGCTGCCTATTTCAGCTGAAGTATTTCTTGTTAATTAGAGCGCCCCGTATCCACGCAAACTGCGTGACTTAACAGACATACGAAGGTCAAAGCTTCTTTAATAAGCACCGTGTAGGTTCGTATGTCACACTCACGACCTCCTATATATCGCGCTGCTAGAACGCCACTTTGATTTCCGGTCACGGCGGCCTCATTTCAATGATGACGAAAAGCAAGAGCATTCGCGGACATCAAAGCAGCCCGCCATCCTATGCCTCGCGACCACATCGTACTCAAGCACTATTGTCCTACGCTCATAGAATTTACAACGCGCAATGCACGAGTGAGTGCACGCAAGAAAAAGTACGTGCAGTACCAACACCTGGCTGTGCGGCACCCACAGGTGATCTCAAAAAGGAAAAAAGAACACTTGTATATACAAAGCAAGTCGCACACATTCGATGACATCGAGCCAAGGCGAGTACATCAAACAGCGGAAACTTATATACGCACGGGAGAAAATGCGTTTGTGTGTTGTACGTCGAAGCGAAGGCTCGAGAATATAACCCACTGCGCTCACTTAGTCAATAAAAACATACAATCAGGAATGTCGGCCCAAAAGCGTTTATTTTTTTCTTTTCAGTACGTGTCGCTATTAATAGTACTACGTACTAGATTCGGTAATCCACGGTGCCGGTCAATTCGATCATAAAATACGCACTCCACCACCATGGCCAAAATAAAGGGCCACATAGCTCGGGAACTTCTCGGAGCAATTTTGACGGGGAGGTCGGTGCGATCGCTGCGATCAGAGAGACTAAATTCCAACATGTCGGTCGCTCGTCGCAGTCTGTTGCGACGAGAGCGATCGCGACTTTTTTAATAAAAGGTCGCGATCGCTCCAGTGGCGGAGTCAAAAACACTGCGTTTCTGCGTCATGCGAAACAGCCTTAAATAATACCATCACCGGTGCCGCAGCGTACTTCTGACTTCTGACTCGACTCCTGTGAGTAGTCCCGGTGAGGTCACCCCTGTACACGTACGCACCAGCTGTCGTCTACAAGGGCTTCAACCTGAGCACAGTGTGTTGCGTGATCATTCCCTGATGATGAATCTCTACTCGCACATCTCCGCTGCCAGTGTATTGAACTGCCAGTGTATGTACTGGCACTGCCAGTGCCAGTACATGTCAACCAGCCACAGACCCCGACTGCCTTCCGTGGTGATTGCTACTGAAGACGTTGACGGTTGGCTGGACCTCTTCGACCGGGTCGCCGCCTGCAACGGGCGGAACGATGATGGCAAGTTGCGGCACGTGTACTTTGCGCTTCAAGACTATGCGAGGACGTGGTTTCGGGTTCACCAAGCGACACTGACTACATGGGACGAATTCGGACGCCTGCTAATCGTCGTGTACTCGCTCTAACGCCGACACCAAGGAGAGAGCGGAGCTGGGGATACAGTCAAGATTTCAAGCGCCGAACGAGAGTGTCACGACGTATACTGAAGATATGGCTTGCCTCTTCAGATGTGAGGATGATTCAATGAATGAAGTAAAGAAGATCAGGCATCTGATGCGAGGAGTTAAGAGATATCTCAGGTCTTGTGCGACATCCACCGGCGACACTTAGGGACTTCCTGGCTGAAGCGACAGCAATGGAACGTGCCATCGAGAGCGTACCAGACAGTACAACCGCAGCGTGTTGGAACTATCGCTTGCAAATCCTGCTTGCAGTAACATTGAGGACTTCCGTGAATTGATCCGTGTTGTCATGAGAGAAGAGCTGCAGAAAATGCGGACAACCGATGCGCTGACTCCGCAAATATCTGTGGCGCAGATTGTGCGCGACGAGATTCGGCAAGCAGTTCAAGTTTGCATGCTACGAGATACCCCAGCGCTCCGACATACGTCAACGTTACGAGGTACCCAAACGCTGCGACGTACACCATAGCTACGAGGCACCGCAACCGCCGGAGCAAGTTGGGATGAGTTACGCGGAAGGCGTACAACGACCGTCGCTGTACATCGCCTCAACGTCACGCACCCTGGATACACCGAAGCACTATTCGGGCTTCGCAGTACGCAATTCTTGAGTCAAGGCCCACCAAGTGCGACGTCTGGCGGGCACTCGCCTACAGGCCCCTGTGTTTCCACTGCGCGGAGGCTGCCCACATCTACAGGATGCGTGGCGTGTCCAGGCGTTGGCCTTCGTGGTTTTCCGCTACATGCAGCCCGCCCGAGGCCTTGTCAGCGACCTGCGGAAATAGAGAACTTGGCTCAAGCCGAGATTACCCATGTGAGCATCGAAGGCACGAGCCCTCCTCGTCATCGCCTGCTAGATACCGATCGCCAAGTCCTGTGCCTCCTCGTGACGCTCCCCGACGTCCTTCAAACCAAGGAGGTTTCACTAAACTTCCGCAGTGGAAATGCTTGCAGCCGCCTACGGGGCCAAGTGATGCCAGCGGAGGCCACGTTACTTGCGGAAAAAGTACGCGGGCGCGCCATAGACGGCAATATATGAAGATAGGCGCTCGACTTATTTTGTTACCTCACGATGAATCACTGAGACAAAAACCAACTTTATGCTTATGCCAATTACCAACGGTGTTTTCTAGTTGAGAAAAAACTTTCCCGCGTCCGTACTAGCTGCAGACATCGAGAAAAACAAAAGAACACAGCTTACTGAGACGTTCTAAGCAAATCGTACTTGTTAGCTTACTTTGTTTGTAAGTAGAAACTCTGTTTTTATGATGAGGTGATGAGATATAGCCCAAATATGTGGCACTGTGCGACTGCAAGCGGACGTAAATGCATTTGTGTCCTTCATACAAACATGTATCAAATTCACGGACTACTGAGCGTGCTTTCTACATGTTAATTCCCTAACTGACTGCACGCTTTGTTGCGCATTGCATGTCTGTTTTTCCAAATAGGCTCTTTGCTCTTAGCGTTTGGGAAGTGTTCTCACATCCGCGACCCGTTGGGTGCGTTCGGAAAACTTTCTTATTTAGTTATGGCTGTATACGGACATAATAGATTTCTTACATGGGACACGCGCTGAAAATATGCACTTAGCATCCCGACTAGAATTTCGTCGAATACTGAAGACAGGGGTCGGGTTGTTCGCTGTCAATATAGAGCAGAGTTGATCGAGTGGTTGTTTTAATTTTTCCATCCACCGTTACCTTTAACCTTTCCATCCCACCATCCCACCATCACCATTACCTTTCCATCCATTCATCTTTCCATCCACCATATGTTCTCCGTCAAAAGACTACACATTTTAATCTTTTCTTAGTTTCGAAACCAGTGTCACGGAGAAACGCCATACGTGCTCGCTGTGTTTGCGCACTTGTCAAGGCGTACGCATAACAAATTCTCGTTCTATCCTCCGAAAAGGCGCCCCCGTCTAAAATTCGTATACAAACACTGCAGGGACAATCCAATACGCGCACCATATCTTGCGTGTATTTAGCAGAACTCGAGCCCGTAGCAAATCATGTATTCACGCGTCTGAAAACGAAGCACTAACAAGTATTTAAAGTTTACAGCTAACTTTGATAGAGGCGCAGGGATGTAATATATCGACGTGAACGTTTAAAATTTCCTCTATTTAGCGATGATGCGGTGAAACGAGCAGCGCTATGTGAAGCAAGTCAAAAACACTTCACGCGAAATATTCTTCCAGGCTTCTTCTTCAAGTGATTTGTGCTGCGGAAAGCAACGCCCGAACTAATCGTTGCCTTCTAAGATATTTAGATGCTTGAAAAAACAAGACACCCTGTTGAAACACCCCGAAACAACGTCGCCCTGGCAACGCGTTCAGCCATCTGTGTGGTCGTCTCCTACTGTTCCTTGAGCAAGATGGCGGCGACGGCTTCAATTTCGGCTGGCCGCTTCCGCTCTAGAAATGTTGTATATAACCTCCTTCGTTCACCCAGCCCTGCAAATACGGAAAACAGAGTCCAGCGACCTTCGGAGGTGAGGTCCGCTGATGCCGACTGTGCCGAACATTCTCCATCACGACGGCAACGGCTACCGCAGACTAACAACTAGGCGCACTCGGGTGTTCACAGGCAAGTGGTGACATCGGATGTACTGGGGTGCTACCGCGTAACGATTCCTTTCCAAAATCTATGCTTTTTGACGTCACTTTATGCTTTTAGGCGCCTGCCATTCGTCGAAGCAAATTTCGCGCCTCATGACGTCGCCTGACGTCCGCGAGAGCGCAGAATCACGGGATGCCTACCGCCTAACGACTACATTTATTTTTTCATGCCTCTTCACGTCCTGGCCGCCTACCATTGGTCGAAACAAAATTTCGCGCCGCTGACGCCAGCGAGGGCGGAGAATCCATGACGTCAAAATGACGTTTACGCCCTCATTATGCGCGGCCGAAAGGGACATTTTTAGAATCGCCGGAGAGCGATGCGTTTTGAAAGGAATGGGAAAAAGCATCTAACATGGCGGCGGCTGCTAGGTTCGTGGCGTTGGTGGGCTTAACGGCGGCGCTTTGCTGTGGCGGCGGGCGCCGGCGAGCCTCGACTACGTCGACGGAGGGCATCGGACGGCGCGTTTGACCTGCCGGGTGATGAATTTCGACGGCATTGGCGTCCGTGCTATGCTTGAGCGGTGAAGTCGCGTAGGAACTCGAAACGAAGCGACCGATGGGTCGGTCGGTCGAACGGAAGGTGTTGTGCGCGCCGCGTTTTTATGCTACCGGGAGCTGTCACGAGGTTCTATAGGACGTGAGGAGACGATTCGGGTGTTGCACGCGACGGTGAGCGAGTGCGTCTGGTGCGTTTCGCTTGTTTTGTGAACGCCGTCGGGACACGAACCTCTGGGGCCACATGGCAACAACGACCGATCAAAAGGCGGCCATGAAGGAGTGCTTTCTTCGTCGCGGCGTCATTCCCGGCGTGGTCGGATGTGTGCACAGCGCTCTCATTGGCGTCAATGTGCCACTTCTACGGCCTCAACGTCATGTCCGTGAGTACTTTGCCTTGTTTGTTTTGTTTAGTACGCTTGCACCCGATTCATACACCGGTGGCACACGAGCACACTCAACCGCGGCAAACAGGGCTGGATTTCTTGATCGTAATCAACGCTGCCGCTGCTACATGGCCAAAACTAATCCGGATCAACTCTGGCGCTGATGTGAGCGAAGTGCGATAGAGATCGCGATGCGCACATCACGATCGTGATCCCCATCGGACCTGACGGCGATTGAAGGTGATCGTGTGAGATAAGACGGTTGGCCGGTTTATTGCATTGGTAACAATGCGTTGTCACCGCGCACATTTTCCTATATCTACGATTCGGAGGTGCGCACTCTCGCTGTGGACTGCATACGACCGGAATTGGGCTACGACGTCGGGGCGCACTGTACAGCTAGGCGAATGCATCCTAAAATGAGAGAAAACCGGTTTTGTTGCGAAGTTACGACTGTAGTGACAAATTGCACATCATACCTTGTATAACAGTGCTTTTAACAAAATTACGAGTGCACTATTACACACATGCTCTAAGATGAACAAGCAGCCCCCGTCAGTGCAGTCACTGGATTTTTTTTGATGCAGGTTGCTACTAAATTGATGGGAGAAGTAAATATATAGATCACATCATTAAGGCACGTTCAGCGCAGCTTTTGCAGTGAAGTAGCATTATTCCTTGTGGTACTAACCTTCCTGTAAAGCGATGGCACACAGCTTGGTGCACTACTCCCATAAGAATAGTAGGAAAGGGGTCCATGGACAACCCGCCCCCGAAGTTGTTCCAATTCTAATGTGTATATTTTTCACTTTCACAAACACATGCCTGTGCATATATATTCCAGGTGTGTGCGTGTGTGCATGTGTATGTCCCCTCTAAAAAAATGCTGCCAGCTGACTATGGTACTGATTACATTTTCATCCAGGTGACTGGATACCCACTTCAGCCATGGCTTCTGAGCCCGATCCCTGGCCATCCCCTTATACACAATGCACAAGAAATTCGCCACAGACCATCTTTCTAAGCACTCCATGAGCCAGACATCACTGCCAATATTCACTGCAGCGTGTGCTACATTGTGCAAGCTTAGACTTAATGAGGGCTTTCTCAAGTTGGGCGTAGGTGATATCAGCAGCAACAGCCAGGAGTAGCGTCCCGCAGGGCTTGCCCCAAAGCAGAGGATCGAGATCACTGTATTTATATGTGAACACTGTACACTGTGGGACACCCTTGTTGCAAAGTGTGGCACTGCATGCACATTATTTGAGGAGAGTACAGATAAAAGTGCAACAACTGTGCCATCGTTAAGCACAACAAAGCATAGCTGCATATTGTGGCCATTTTACTGCCATCGAGAATTAATTCATATCATTTCTGCTGACTATACACCACGTTGTTCAAATGTGCTACCAGATGTTTGACAAAAATGAAACTTACCTTGTTCAAGTAATTCCACCACAAGACTAAATTACAGAATACATGCTGCATACTGGAGCGTGGTCACAACCATGCAACATTTAGTGTGTTGTCATGCTGTCGTTAAAGATGTATAAAGCCACCTCTAGAATATTCGATGTGAAACAATACGGTATTTAATGAGTACTTTGCATTATAGTACAGCACAAATGTGGCTTTTTGTTGCATGATTTGCACTAGAATGGAGAGGATTCTTCTTGAATTTCAAGTTTTTTTATGGTATATTCCACTACATAAGGTGGACCGCTTGGAAGGCTATGCATGCAGTCCACTAAAAAAAGCAGGCGTATAGTGCTTCGACAAACGAACATCTAGCATGAAATACAAAATAATGTATTTTGATTTTTTTCACCAACAATGCAAGGTTTTTTGGTGATGCTGATGGCTGCCAGCAAAGCATTTGTTGTTTCTGGATCTATTCAATCAATGTACTACGTTTTGGTTGTGGAAGTACACAGAACAAAGAGCACAACTTTGAGAGCGTTGCACGTGATGCATGAAACAGTGTGCTTCAATGCACTGTGTAACGGACAGCAACACAATGTGAAAGCCCCTTCAATGCTGTTGCAGCTGTCATCATGTGCATGCAAATTGTCCGGTATCTTCTGCGAAATTGGAACTGTTTTCGTTTTTCTTTTTTTAAAACTCTCATTTGTCTGGGAATGAAGTTCACTGCTCAAGCTGTTGTGACACAGATGGCAAACATACTGTTGTGGCCGCGATTTTTAGGTTCGGTAAGACAGGATAATGTTTTGCATAGCTTCCTGCTCATCTCATAACTTCCAACGGAAGCTTGCAAGCCACCAGCTACAGAAAAGTGCAACTAGCACAACACCTTGTGCTCGACCAAGAGTTTCATTCACTGCGCCTCCGCTTTCCCCACCACTCTTCCACATAACCATCACGCTATTCGCTTCAGATGGTGAACATGCCACCGAAATTCATTACCCGGCATGCCAAATACTGTGCTGGCTACCTTTGAAGTGCAATTACATTACGAAGAATAGAAAGGCTGATTGATCATTAGCAAAACCATCTGCATTTGCAAAAAGAAAGTGGTTGTCAATAACCAGGATATTCCAAAATTTTATTTCTGTGCTGTACAAGTTACCACTGCCGGTGGAAATGTGTACAGGCCAAGCTACCTCTAACGTAAACATTTGCAACAGCACTCATTATTTAGCACCCATAATTTTTTTCTGTCCTCACATGCCCTGCGAATGAAAATAGGGGGAGGCGGGGGGAACTGCACCATGCTGTGAGAAATGTAAATAGTTCATTGGATTAAGTACATGAAGAGCAGCTGTCTGTGTAAATAGACTGTCACGTGTGTCAAGTTCAATGTTAACAAAGCAAGTCTGCCAACATAAATGTGAATGACAAGTACATAAATCTATCACAGTAACTTTATTTGGACGGAAATAAAACACAAGAACATAGACTATAATTGCACATTCGGAGGTCCGAAGTAGAAACTGTCAGGGGGACCTCCTAACAAAAACTAAATGGGGGATTACAGAATCTCGGCAAAACAATGAAATTATATATTTTATACAATTTCTAGTGTGTCCGCAATACAGGGGAAGACTGATACAAATGATAAAATGAGACATTTAAGGTCAAATGACATAAATTACAATTCCGCTCGCTAATCTGCTCGATTTAACATCATGTGGCTTCTTCCAGCATACACTGCATATGTTTTTGTGTAAGTAAAACATTCCTGCAACTGTTTCATACAGAATATAATTACTGTGTAGACTACTACAGTTGTAGACCAATACAGTGAGATTTCTTTGCTTGCAATGTTGCACAATTTCCATTAATTCTCAGCAACTAACCAGCTCCATAATGTGCGGTGTAGGAGGTTATGAAACACTCAGCTATTAATTGACAGCATACAAAGGAAGCAGCTACTTGCTTTTTATGAAACACAGCATCGAAAGAATTGAAATGATCAATATGTTTAAAATCAAGCACCACATTGCCTACGCGACACAAGGTGTGTTATAAGCGTGTGTAATTTCTGCAGTGCACAGGCATCACATTGCCATGACCTTCCACTCTGCTCAAAAATTGTGGATGTATGCATCACAAAATATCACAGGTAACACCACGAAACCGGTGATAAGCTGCATAGCATAAAAAAAGGATTGCTCACCAGCAAAACTAAGTACGCATCCATGTATTGAACTGCGCAGTGATTGTACAAATAAACCAGAAAGGAAAATACTGCACCTAAGAGAACCTTGCAGCATACAAAATGCCCTCAAACAGGATCAAAAATAAGTAATCACAGCTTGCATTGAATTCATAAAATACAAGAACATCTCTTGCTTTTTGGCATCAAAGTACACACACCACAAGAGAGTACAAGGGATGAGCGCCACACATGAGACAGGTCACTGATACTCTCTTGTGGTTTGTATTTTTCAGTGCCGCAAAACAAATGATTGCAAGCCAATTAGTCCAACAAAGTGTTCTGCTAATCTTGTGAGAAATATGGACCTACACGCACATGAGTGTTATGTTGTAAATCAATATATTACTGTATGAATCCTATAAACATAAAATGGTAGAAAGGAACAAGAAATTGTCCGTAGTTCAACAAAGAACTTTTAGCATAAATCTAAACATATAAATCAAAGTAGAAGTTACAGGAGTAAAAAAATATATGAGAGACTAAATACAGGCAACTACACCACAGAGACAGGTGCATAGGCAAGAAATTTCTCTCAGCTACTTTTCTTTTGTAAAATGATTCTTGTGCATGTGAGTCGCGACACATAACCTGAAGATATCACAACCTACAGCTTTCTTACAATGAACATGCAGATTTGCAGTGTGCCGTCGTGTCTGATGTTAAATGACAGTGATGGGATGCTTGGAAGTTTACGCTTCCACAGTGAGCTTTTGGCACAGCCTAGTGTTTTGGACACTCCTACTATTGTGGTATAATTGAAACAGTGAATAATTCTTCACTTAAACACTGTCATAAGTTGCAGATACTCAGTCTTCAAACAATCACCAGTACATGAGGTAGCTTAAGAAAAAAAGAGTATGATAATGAAAATTTTCGCTCTTGTGCATGCATACTCTAATGAGGCAGGTCAAGGAGGGGAGTGGGGTTGAGTTGGGGCAGTAAACTTGCTGAGGGCATAGACAAGCTGCTGCAGCAGGCACTCGATGTCATCTGGAAACTCTCTGCACCAGGCGCTGTGCGCCCAGCTACTGCTGGCTCGGCTTCTCG
>JABSTT010003385.1:0-41687 GCA_013339685.2 Hyalomma asiaticum | reverse complement strand
CGCGGTCGGAGACGCTGAGGTACTTCTGGTAGCGGAACTTGGCCTCGAGGAAAGCCAGCTGCGCCTGAGTGAACGCCGTCCGGCGCCGTCGAGCTTCTGGCTATCCTTATCGCCGTTCTTGCCTCGCACGACGCGACTTTCCCGGCCTTGCTCTGAGCAGCGCCTGCGAAAGCGAAAAGGTCTTCCTCTTTACACCTGTCCCGCTTGTCTCTAACGCACTAAGTGGTAAGCGACGCAAAACTGGGTGCCAAATGAGAAATGCGATAAAAATACAATCCAATCTCACGTATAGGTAGAGATCAACATAAGGCGAACCTGTATGTCTGGTTCGGGATGTGCCTCGCTCAGTGGAGTTCGTGCAGTGTCCGGACGATCGACCTCTGATGGCACGCCTTGACGAAACCAGCCTGTTGAAGACCATCAGGCCATTCCCAATTTCGCTTTGACAATTTACAGCGACCAAAGTCAGACGAGTTGCTCTCGAAAGTCAGGGGCCCTTTGCCTGCCGCTTTTGGTTGGTTTGTCTGCCATGAGCCCGTCATGGTCCATTTGTCCTTATGTGCGGCCGAACTTCGTCGTATTTGATGGCCGTCATGTTTCTACCCTGTTTACATTCAGAATTCGTAGAATAAAAATCATAGGAAATAAAATACGCATATAAGTAGATGAAAGTTTCACTTAGCTATAACCGTGCTTGTCATCTGCCCAGTGAGCCTTGAACAGATTTGATCAGATTTGGAATACGCATAGTTACGTTCGGATGTAATAATCTATTGCATCCTCGAGAAGCTTTTACTTCTTCATCACCTTGCAGCGCGTGCGCGAGATGCGTGGTTATTTTTTTATGTCCTCACAGCCAGCGCCACTGTTCTAGGATATCAAGCGTATCTGTTTGTATGGGGGCGACGGTCAGTGCCGCTATATTTGTTAGTCATCTGTATGCTGTACTGCTTATAGCCAGGTATTGCCAACTGCAATGTCTTTTTCCTCCATAGTTTTCGGCCACTAATCTTTCAGCATTCTCTTGTATCTACGGCTGACCTAGGTCTGAGCCAAAAATTTTGCTTGCAACCTACTCTCTCTGGCACACTTAGCCGTCCTTGGCTATACATTGATACTCAACTACAATATCGTCGTTGATTTTCTGCACCCTTCCCGCATACCAAACGCGATTCCTGCTCGTTAAAAAACCTTCTTTAGCTTCGTGTTCTCAGACACTCTGATATGGCACTGTAGAGCAGAGAAACACCCCGTGAATCGTCATGACAGTTCTCGTTTTTATTTCAAAATTTTCTACCCACTATGTCCCTATTGCTCGTTTAATAAGGCTAAAGTATTGTATGAGTGTGTCCACACGGCATAAGTCTTTATTTTGTCTTCTTATGGCTCCTTAGGTGGGCGATGACAAGTTGTGTCTCTCACAAAAATCTGCATGTTTGTATAACGATAACGGAAATAGCTTTGACAACATGAAGGTTATGGTCATTAGCTTTAGTTAAATTCGACGAAAAGCCAGCAATGCAGGACACGGACATAGAAAAGAACAGACGCAGAGACACCTTCGCCTGACTAACAACCAAATTTATTGAGGCAAGCACGAGTTTTTATACAGAAATGCTGCGCGAGTGCCTAAGCTATAACAGGAGCGCTAGACCACCTGATAGTCAAGCACCAACAAAAAACCAAGACTCTTTTTCTGTGATAGCCAGAGAAGATTCGCTGATACAGGTCTGGCAATTCATTTTGATATAATACGCCTCGAGCAGCATTTCTGTTTAAAAGCTCGTGGTTGCCTCAATAAATTTCGTTGTTAGTCCGGCGAAGGTTTCTCTGCGTCTGTTCTTTTCTACCTCCGTGTCCTGCATTGCTGGCTTTTCCTGGAATTTAATCATGAACCAACCAGCCCAGCTCTTTACTCTCATTAGGTTTTGTCCAGACCAAACGCCTATAGCGTGAATTTCCTCAAAATTCGTGTTGTCACATGAAGGACTTGTACGTTCATATTTGCATTGTATTTTTTAAATTCTATGCTCGTGAGCCTAGCTGTTATAGACGGGCAATACCCACTAGCCTTTCCCGTGCTCTTACCCATGTCCCAGTAATGTTTGTTATTTGAAACAGGTGAAGGCTATCAACGCAAAACTGTTGTCGGGATACCTCCTGTTCTGGTACCAAGTCTTGACCTGCGTCTCGGTCAGCCTGAGTGCCTCTGCCACTGAGCCGCGGTCGGAGACGCTGAGGTACTTCTGGTAGCGGAACTTGGCCTCGAGGAAAGCCAGCTGCGCCTGAGTGAACGCCGTCCGGCGCCGTCGAGGCTTCTTGCTATCCTTATCGCCGTTCTTGCCTCTGCACGACGCGACTTTCCCGGCCTTGCTCTGAGCAGCGCCTGCGAAAGCGAAAAGGTCTTCCTCTTTACACCTGTCCCGCTTGGCTCTAACGCACTAAGTGTAAGCGACGCAAAACTGGTGCCAAATGAGAAATGCGATAAAAATACAATCCAATCTCACGTATAGGTAGAGATCAACATAAGGCGAACCTGTATGTCTGGTTCGGGATGTGCCTCGCTCAGTGGAGTTCGTGCAGTGTCCGGACGATCGACCTCTGATGGCACGCCTTGACGAAACCAGCCTGTTGAAGACCATCAGGCCATTCCCAATTTCGCTTTGACAATTTACAGCGACCAAAGTCAGACGAGTTGCTCTCGAAAGTCAGGGGCCCTTTGCCTGCCGCTTTTGGTTGGTTTGTCTGCCATGAGCCCGTCATGGTCCATTTGTCCGTTATGTGCGGCCGAACTTCGTCGTATTTGATGGCCGTCATGTTTCTACCCTGTTTACATTCAGAATTCGTAGAATAAAAATCATAGGAAATAAAATACGCATATAAGTAGATGAAAGTTTCACTTAGCTATAACCGTGCTTGTCATCTGCCCAGTGAGCCTTGAACAGATTTGATCAGATTTGGAATACGCATAGTTACGTTCGGATGTAATAATCTATTGCATCCTCGAGAAGCTTTTTACTTCTTCATCACCTTGCAGCGCGTGCGCGAGATGCGTGGTTATTTTTTTATGTCCTCACAGCCAGCGCCACTGTTCTAGGATATCAAGCGTATCTGTTTGTATGGGGGCGACGGTCAGTGCCGCTATATTTGTTAGTCATCTGTATGCTGTACTGCTTATAGCCAGGTATTGCCAACTGCAATGTCTTTTTCCTCCATAGTTTTCGGCCACTAATCTTTCAGCATTCTCTTGTATCTACGCTGACCTAGGTCTGAGCCAAAAATTTTGCTTGCAACCTACTCTCTCTGGCACACTTAGCCGTCCTTGGCTATACATTGATACTCAACTACAATATCGTCGTTGATTTTCTGCACCCTTCCCGCATACCAAACGCGATTCCTGCTCGTTAAAAAACCTTCTTTAGCTTCGTGTTCTCAGACACTCTGATATGGCACTGTAGAGCAGAGAAACACCCCGTGAATCGTCATGACAGTTCTCGTTTTTATTTCAAAATTTTCTACCCACTATGTCCCTATTGCTCGTTTAATAAGGCTAAAGTATTGTATGAGTGTGTCCACACGGCATAAGTCTTTGTTTTGCCTTCGTCTGTAAGCTTTGGTATAAGTCGGCTTTTTCCATTTAGCACTAAAATATGTTCGCCTGACTTCAACCAACTCGCCCAGCATAGAGTTCTGCGTCCACTAAGATTTTACTGATGTCATGGCCATCACGGAAAAGACGCCAATAGGACCCAGACAAACGACACAGAAAACTGCAACCAAAGCTCGCTGGAACACGAAATCAAAACCACAACCCTTGGGTCCACCACAGTAAGTACCAGCCTCTCTACAAACTGTGCCACCGAAACTATTCGTACAAATGACATAAATGGTACAAATGAGCCTTATATATCTTATCAAGACCTTTTTTCTTGCTCTCGACAAGTGTTCCATGAAATACCATCTTTTCCTTAACAGAAAAGCAATTATTCTTATTATCATTCAATCGCTGCGCTTTTGGCTGGCGGGCGTAGAATCGCCATCTAGTAATGGTGAATCACTGCATCATGTCACTACGGACGCTTTTTCTTTCGCGTCATATTAGCGTGTGACGCTGTCTCCTGAGTACTGTAGTTCCATACGTACCAACACAGTTTCTACACTGTTTTCAACTCGACGTGCTATGGAACGGAATAGAAAACTGCTGCACTAGGCACTGGAAAAAATCAACGATGTCTCCCGTTGGCTGTTGTGCAAGTAAATGCTTCGGCGCAGCAAGAGGTACCCCACAAGTAAATGGAATGCCTTTGCGCGTTCACATAGATCCAGCTATGAACATTGCTGCTCGCGTTACTGAAGCTGAGTGCATCGCAGCCGAACTGCCTACCATACCACAACATAGCAAGACTGAATTATATGTACATTAGGCCAATTCACCCGCCACCACGAAGCTGCTAGTCAACACCACGCTGCTCGCCATGTCCACCGGGCTATTCCCCTATTACTTCACCATCACACTCCTTCTGGGAGACTGCGCTGACCAGCTCAGGGCCGCAGGATCAGCTTGGGCTCGTTCAGCGGGCACGTGGAGTCGCGCGAGCCAATTGGGTCCTGAACTAAAGGCACAACCCTACGAGGACGATGCTTCATTCTGTTTTTAATAAATCTTTCTACTTTATGTTCGATAATAAAGCCCACGAGACGGCTGTCGACGAGCAGATCGTGCGCCTATCGTTGCAGGGGACCGTGTTAGCATGAAAGGACCTACTAAGAACCCAATCGTTTTCGCTTCCACAGTTTCACCACTTGCGAATGCTTCGGCGCAATCGCGCATATGCCCAGAGCGCCGGCGTGACGAATGCAGCGTTTCCAGAAAAATTACCTCAGTCGCAACTCGTTCTACAATTATCGCGTGTGTGCGAATTGTCGCAAATCTCCGTCTAATGCCAAGGTTCTCCTGGTGTCTCCTTGCAACGGATTGGCATGCCCAGAGTACCCAAGCCATCGCTTGGCCTTAGAGTATCTCCCTGAGCTCCTCATATCACAGATTGCCAGTAATGACAGCTATGAATTCATGTTTACTTTCATGTGATACCCACTGCTAAACCAGAGGAATCAACCACATTTTTCCTTCAGTGTATTTCTTTCACTCTCTCTGTATCCCTCTCTCCATGTTTATTCCCCTGTTTTTAGCCGCAGTCGAACTGCTTGTAATGTTTAGTAGATCATTCTCTCGTCGTTTCCCTCCTCTACGTGACCATAATTTTTCTAAATAATTACCAAAGAATATGCACTTCTCATCTTTCTTCATCCTTATTAATCCGCCCTATGTCGAAGCAGATTTCGCTCTAGGCTTCGTGCGCTTCGAAGGATTCCATTGCCATGCCTCCCTCTTCCGCTTGACATGTGATTTTTCCCCGAGCATCGAGCGCCAGCCTACCATCTGCTCTGGATTTCTCTCTAGTCTTGACTGCACTTCAGGTCCCATCCACAGCACCGAGTTAGCGAATGGCAGCTCTGCCATCCTGTCCAGATCGTCCTGACAAATTCCAATTTATTGTATCTCCACAATGCTCTATGCTTCGTTATGGCTGCATTTCTTTTGGGCTACGCTGTCGTTTCCTCCTATTCTTTACCTAAGTACGTCTAGATACACCTACATATTGGTGCTGATCTACTCTTGGTGTCTATTTTCCTTCTATAATGGCTGCATGGTGCGCTGTATCGTGAGACATCACCAAGCGAGATATGTTTTCGTTGAACTGGAGACCAAAAACAACCCCTCGCAGCCCCCTCCTCCCAACTTACGCACGCGAGGAGTTGAATATCGCTCCGATAACCAGCCTACAAAGGACTATATCATCCGCGTACAACAAATGTGCAACTCTCTGCTCAGCAAGCATACCCAGTTTCTGCGAAAGGTAGTATCTTCCTCTCCATGCCTATCAGATATGTCATAAACAGATCTGGTTATAATGGGCACTCTTGACGGAGTCTCATCTGCATATCTACTGCTGTATCAATAGGGAACTTTTTCCAGCCTCTTTACCCTAATCGCGATGTGTGTTTCAGGTTTTCTCGAACAAGTAGTGCATGAACTCATGAATGGTGCACTAAAAGTATGTGACAAAAATTAGACTGTCGCATTGTGGAGCTTCCACGAACGGCTGCTGTGATTTAATCGCTACGCTAGTACACTTTGGCATGTCCGTTACTGTGCGCAGGCGGTCTGCTGAGAGTATTACTGTATACGTAGCGTATACGGGAGTCAAAGGACGAAACTTTTATTCCTAGTGCCCCCAGGTCCTCACCGTATTTTCCTCAAGGGGGCAGGGGCCCCTGATCGGTAGTAAAGGTACTAGGTGGTCCGTGATAAAATAACAAAATATATCTGTGGACAGGGCCGCCTCCAGCGCTATTTTTCGCTGCATCTCTTTTTTTTTGTTGTTTTTATTTTGTTTTTTGGGTGGGGGAAGGGTGGTACAGAGCAAAATGGAGACTTAGGAGGAAGAACGCAAACGTCGCGTCGCCCTACTTGCAGGTGCGCTTTCCAAGCGCTTTGCAATTGCTTTAATACTATGGCTACCAAGGAGCTGGTGAGTGGCGTGAAAGTGCAGTTCACGGTGGGAATACGACGCGTATGCCATCGTTGGCACTAGCGTGATCTAGAATAGGGGCAGTGTCCGAGGCACGGAGTAATAATTATTGAGGAGGGGAAACAGCGCTCGCTCGAGCGGCGCGGTAATGTCACGCCGTAGGGCGTGGCGCCGACACGCCCTCTGTCGGGCAAAAAGAGAAACGCGCGCATCGCGCCGTGGCCTCCGCGATCGGCTGCGGCGGCGCGACGTCGCGCTGCAGAAGGCCGTGAGAGTTCTAGTCAGCATATGACAGAATACGCGGCAGCTCTCCCGCGTTTTCTTCCCAAGGCCTATTACACATGCGTGCTCACAACACGCCAGCGAATGACTTCCAGCGGCATGTGTCGTCTGCTCTGGAGTGAGTGCAAGGAGATCATTCCGAGCGCTGTACGGCACGTAATAAATCGAGAATTTATTACTACCTGCAGCTAAAATGTCCGTCGCCCCTATTTATTGACGCTACATAGTGAAAAACAGAGAAAATTTGCAATATATGAGAGGGTAACAAGACGGCGAGGTGGGCTAGTTGGTGAACATTCATCTTTAAAACAAAAGCTTTTTTAAGCGCACATGAAACGTGGACAGAATAGCGAAGAATACTGACAGGACAGCGCTTAACTCACAACTGAATTTTTATTGAACAGCAGAACATTAAAAGCACAAGATAACATGTTGCACATGCGCAGTGGAACAAGAGGCCCAACTGCCTTCAGAGCCATGACGACGAAAACAGCATAGTAAACTAACAATCTTCACTTATCTAGAAATTCAAACTCCTTATCATGTAACAGGATGGAAGGCTGGCTAACACAATCACGGCCCCTTTTTCTAATATGAAACACCTCCACAACCTCACGTGTTGTCTGATCCTTATGCCTAAACAGTATCTCGGTTTCATGCAACACAGCATGGCATCCGCATTTTCGGCAATGCAATGCGAGATGCGAATGGGCTGACGCCTTCAAGGATGCGTGGTGCTCCATAAGACGTTCATTCACGCACCTACCGGATTGACCAATGTACACCTTACCGCAAGAGGTTGGAATCATATAAACAACTTTCAAGACGCACTCCACATGTTGGTTCGGTTTCCGATGCTTCACAGGACAGACACTTAACCCCCTCGGATTATTGATCCTATGAGAGGGTAACGCGAAAATTATGCATCGCGCCCTTAGGATGACATGTAAACGATAGGAACAGGCCCGCATCGTCATCTGTCGTGATACGCAGAAAACTCAACGTCCTCCTCGTCCAAGCGTTACATTAAAGGGCCGTCGCCGCGCGCTGCCGTGGTATAGCAGTTTCCTCTCCTACTTCTTGCTCCGTGGGTCCAAGGAGCCGCGCTTATGCATGGGGAGAGCGACCTTTTCAGCAGAACTACCGCACCGCATCGCTGCTCCGCCGGACCCGTGGGCTTTCTCTGCTGTGGAAGCTGAGCCGAAGCGGCGGCGTCAGCGACTACCTCTTGTTAAGACAACATTGTCATTGTTGGGGTCCTAGTGAATACTACATCAATTCAACGCAATGCCATAGGGGTTAATCTCTGTATACCTCTCACAGGCCGCTTTAAGGCAGACGTTCTGTCCACGCTAACGCCGAAGTCCCCTTCAGTGACTACCCTCCACAGTGGGGGTGGTCGTTGTAGCGGCGCGCGCACGCTTATGTCGCCATGACAACACAAAGAGCAGCCTTGAGGCGTCCCCTTCTCCCACCTTTTCGTCAACTTGCATGCCGCGCGCACTGTTTTTTTTTCCTTGTTAATCTGTGCCCGGCACGTCTGTTCTCTCGCTTTGCTCTCTCTCTTTCTCTGTTTCTTTTTTTTAGGGGCGAAGCTCCTTAAGGCGTGGGTCATGCGTCCCCGATGTATGTAGTTGTAGGTAGCCACCTATCGTTTAGTTCTTGGAATGTCCGCTAGATGGCGGTAATTGTATATGAGCGCTGGAGCTGCCGCTGCTCTCCGATTAGCTGCTGCGCGGGGCTGCGCCGGGAGCGCTCCTCTCATCCTTCTGGATCGTCGCCGTACGCGTCGGATCGCGCTTCATGGATCATGGACGAAGAGAAAAAAATTCCGAACGTTGTGTCCGAAGCGCGGAATCGAACCAGGGATCCCTCGCTTCCGAACGCGCGGCGCTAGCCACTACACCACGAAGCGCACATGGACACATGCACCACGATGACAGTAAACACCCAATATCAACGAAAGACTGCGCCTTTTTAACGCGTTTGTGCTAGCGCGTTACGACCCGTGTAAGAAGCTGGTGTAAGACGCTGAGGCCTCTCCGCCTTTTACTCTCTCAGTAGTCATGTGATGGCGTCGGCAAACGCGGTGCGCGTTCCGGCCTGTGTAAGGGGCTGCGTGAGACGTCTTTACACGATGATCGACTGGGCGAATTGCACGGAAGATTCACGGTTTACCGATGATTCCCTCCGGAGCTTCGCCCACTCATCATCATTCACCCCGTGGATATGCTGCGATTTTTTTGTCTTGTATGCACGCGTGCTACGCTGCGCATTGGCGCTTGCACATTCGCACGTGTATTGTTTGCCTTGAGTTGTTGACGCATCCCACGCGTTCTATATCTGTTGAATATTGTGCGCGTCGCAGTGAAGACGACGAGGAACTAGGGGAGTGTAGTGGGTATTGAGCTTGTTCGCCTTGGGTTTGCCTCTTGGACGCCATGTTCGGACGGCATCGCGCTCTGCGCCAGTAAAGGCTGCAGAAAGGACTTTTCCACATCATTTTTGGTGCCGAAGACTCGGAAAGCCAGCCTTCACTCCCGCGAGCTGTTGCTTCAAATCTGGGAAGTCCTTCTGCAAGAAGACCGTCATGGATTGTGTCGATAAGAAGCGGGCATCTCGTCGGAACGAATGCTTAAGGACGGCGAATGGTTTGAACAAACTCATCAAATCAGGACAGTTCGACCTCTCTGAGCTTCACGTGCTCCATAGTCGACTGCACGCGGTGAAGGCTCAATTATCTGCGCTGAACGCTGAGCTGGAGACCTACATGACAGACGAGCAGGTGGCAGAAGATTACGATTCTGTTCTGGAATATGAAGACTCTGCTATCAGCGCATTCGCCCTGCTAGAACATCATATAGACCTGCTCAATGTTTCATCTCCGCCTTGGATGTCTCAGCCTTCTGCACCAGCTGGCGGGGGCCGACCAGTGACAGCGGATGCGGCTCAAATACCAAAACTAATACTTGATGCCCAAGCTGGTTATTCAGTTCGACACAAGCACGTTCTGTTTGATGTTCCTGCTAAAGTACAGTGCTTGAAAGGGAGCTTCGAGGCAATTTCCGCAGACTCTAATGACTGTTAAGAGGATGATGTATCGCTGCTAAATGCACTCGAGCGCAGTAAGCAACTGAATAAACAAATCTTCGGGGACCTTGAAAAGCGCACGGGAGCTATGTGTGACGACAAGCTTGTCATTGCAGACCCCAATATTGAGCGAGACTTGGACACTCAGAGGCATGACCGATGTATGAATGTCGCATTTAGCAATGAGTACTGTGGTGAAGTTGCTCAGGAGTTGAAGCTGCAGGAACATTCGGGTGAGGCAATGGAACTGGACGACTGGGACAAGCGGAACAGTGGTGATGGTGAGGAAGGTAATGAGAAACGAGAGAACGAGCCAGATTTGACAGAGAACTGCTACAGCGCTTATGCAGGATACCAGAATGATGGAGAAGGAAAATTTGGTTTTCAAGGAAGACGTGGACAGCGAGAAACTTGTTGGAAAGGTCCCATTCTACCAATTCTGTGAGCAGGAAGAGCCCTATGTTTGACCAGATCGATACCCAGGCAGCACGCCAACACAGGACTGATGTAGGCGTGAAGTCGGCTAAAGTCGGCAGCGATACCGGGCTTAAGTCGGCAAATCGCGCTCGCGCTACTTTCACCCACATCTGCCCGATGACGGCCAGCCAGAATGGCTCCACTGTGGCGAAGCCACCATGGGTCGAACTTGGCCAGCCAGAGTGGGCGAAATTTCGCCAGCCAGAGTGGGTCGAATTTGGCTAGGTAGCATCGGCCGATGTTGCGGGCATTCAGGCTTTTTTGGCGTGTTGTCGGCCCCGCCGACATGGGGAAACCCCTTGCGCGACCGTTCACAGCCATTATGGTGTTTCTAGTGTTCACCCAACGTGTATCGCGCCGTTTGGATTGCAAAAATTTTTATTTGTGCGTTTTCACATCTTCGAAGGGCTATGAAGGCATTTTCCAAGGCGCTATGAAATGGACCAACAGTAGTTTGTGTAAATGTGCCTCTCATTCATATGCGAGAGCTCTGTTAACACAGTAATAAGTGGGGCTAAGTGGATCCTCTGTACTTTCTATTAATGCGCTCTCAACAAACCAAATAACACAAGAGAGGTTTATAGAGAAAAGCACAATTTCATTTATTTTCTGGACTTTGAATTGATAATATGCTATTCTCGTGTTGCACCGTCATAGTGGAAGTTTCGGTAAGGATGTAACCTGCGGGAAAAGGCGTGAAAAGTTAGCACAGCTTTCGAGCACATCAGCACAATACTATCACTGTATGCAAATTATGTGCGATTGATGAACAAACGCAGAAATTCAAGAAATGTCAGAAACATCTCATAATGGGGCACTACTTTAGAAAATAACAAAAGAAAGTTCTCCTTTTAACTATATAATGAATTTATGTTCAATATTCAAACCCCAGATCATGGCTTCGCGTCGCTTTAGATGACCAAGAGGAAAAAAAACGTGAGTAAAGGTTCTGTTGCAAAGCAACTTTAAAAGCGGCACATTTGTTGAAATAGGTGCATTTTGCATTATAATAAACTTAATATTTTTGGATTACATCGGAAAGGAAAACATGTAGACGTGAGCTAACACGACACACACCAGGGATGGGGTCTTTAGGCAAAAAACGTCCTTAAATGATAGATGGAAGGTGCATTATAAGCGGATATTAGAGAAGGAACATCTTTTCAAGGCTACTTTAATAATGCCATCGCGTGCCGAACTGCCGCACGTGTCCTACGCCTAGGAGCGCGTGTTCGGTATCACGTTACCATTAAAAATACGGGCAAGAAAAAATAATGTTACGAGAACTGCAAGTCACCACACAATGGGTGTTTTGATACAAGCACAGGATTAATTACATGAAGTAAAACTGCTTTCGGGCAACGTGCGTAGGCTCTTTATTCGAAAATAAAGAGCCTACGCACCTCACCACACAAATAATAACATCACAACAAAATGCGCCCCGTCCCATTTTGAAAACTGTCCAGCTACTTACCGAATTTTGGCATCCGTTGTGCACTCTACAGCTGTGAGTCAGCAATACAAATTCGGCGACGACACTGTAGTCCCACCAAAAGGCACAGGCTTGTGTTCATATACAACCGATGTCACAGTTGGGATGGGCATTGTCTTAGGAGGTACACTCGCCAAGGAATCGCGCAATCAACTTGAATGATCGATAAATGCGGTACGTGATAAACGATAAACGCGTAGACAGACTGCGTGCAGCCGTTGAAACTCGTTCGTACACCTTGCACGTTGGTAGCAATGCAGCCGTGACGAGAGAGCGCGGAAAGTTCCCCGTGGTTTCCCCCTCCGAAGGCAGCAAAAGCAGGTTCAGAACCACATTCTTTGCAAACTGCAGATGAGCACAATGGATGTTCATGGAGGGGGCCGTGACAATGGTGGTCAGTTGGGAAGGGGAGGCGCGCCCCCCTCCCCACACACTTTTTTTTATGTTTAGTTGCTGCTGGCTTAGCACGTGCTAGGATGCTTCTCGGCAGAGCAGGCTCGTTTTTCTTGCTTTCTTTTTTTTGTAGTTGTCTCAAAACGTGGAAGACAGCATTTCTGCTGGGCAAACATTTTTGCACAATGGCGGGGACACCCGGGGCCGGGACTGCATTCGTTAAGTGCAGCTCGGTGCAGCCTATGGCGTATGCTGGTATGCATGTGTGCCCTTGCCAGCTACTTGTAACACAGGATTTCGAAGACGCTGGACCACCCACTCTAGCTCAAAACGCGAGAGAAATGCTGCACTGCACGCAACAAACGTAGCGAGGACGCACGGCGCTGCCATTCTGCTTGAATTTCTGCCATTTTCTGCAGCACTGGAAAGACATGCACGTGCTGCCTTTCCGCACGACAAGAAATACTGCGATGACTCTATCTCTACGCGCCCTTCTTTTGCCCTTATTGGTTATAAATAAATTAGTTGTTAAATATCAGAATACGCACATGTTTGCTTATAGCAACGCCATAGTCTTATACGAACGTCAGTGATAAATCCGACACACTGCACAGAGCATGCAGTCAAGCCCGATATATTCTGCTCATCTAACTAGTACAACGTAACCGATGGCCTATGTGCAAACGAATTCGATATGTATGGAATGAACGCACTAACGGACGTTACACAAAAAAAAGCAAAAAAACTAGGAATTATGCGCAATGCCGTGGACATATTAAGGAATTATTAGCCTATTGTATCTGCGTGGTAGTAGAGAGCATGGAGGTTGAAAAGGGAGGTATAAGTTTACCCCACTAGACAATTATTTTCTGTTGCTGAGCTTATTCGAGCTGCGATACATGCGTTGCGCTGTACTGGAGCTGCTTTTGAAAGGAATGCAGTAGTTTCGCGAACGCACTGATGAAATATAGTGAAGGGCACGTGGTCAACAACAGCTTGACTTAGGACGTGAGTAGGCACCATGCTCTGTGGCGAGGGTCAGAGTTTAGTATAGGAGGAACGATCTGAAGGAGAGGACGGTGCCAGCCAGTTCTCTAAAGCTCCTTGCAGAAGGACGAATTCTTTCCATTATTTTTGGTGGCTGAAACAAACGTACACTGGCAAACTCAGTTATCCAAAGCGTTTCTAGAAGGAGCTCACTCTTGTATTTTCAGCATTTAATGTGGCACACGTTCCCTGGTCTAACGTAGGGTCCGTACCACGACGAGCACGTCAGAGTGAGCTGCGCCTGAGAAAGCATGTGCGCTATAACAAAAAGCAAAAGAAAAGTAAAGGATGGAGTGAGAACTCTCACCGAACACAGTGCAGAAAAAAAAGGATAAGTGCACCGGACTTTGGCAACGTGCGAGTTCCTGGAATTCCTTCTATGTGCAGTCGTTAAAACAATAATGGTATCGTACATCCTCACAAGCGAATGTGTTCATGTGCATTTCGTGGCACGAATTACATACAACGGTATTTAGCTATACTGCAGCGCCTACAACTTCTTGACTTACTTTACTAAAAGATGACGTGTGTGTAGTGAGTGAGTGAGTGCCAGGACATCGTACGTGTTGCGAAAAAGTTTCGTGACTAGCTCTAGGGTCTGCCTTTCATCGTCCATTCTGCAATCTGACCACCAGCCTCCCAAATACATCAGCTCTGCACGTCAAGTGAAAACGCGGATACTCCGCTGGTGCCAACTCTTGATGGATTGTGACTTCCGTGTAGAACATTCGCGGCTCGGATAAGGCTGGTGCTGATTATCTTAGTCGAATATCGAATGGCAGTGACTACATGGTTTTTGCTCATTTGTTCACGAGCTGGCTAATGGTGGCTGCGTATATTGACTGTTGAACTTTTTTTTTAAAAGCAGCTATGTATAGTGCCGTTCAGTATATCCGCCCTGCGTCACCGCTTCGGTCGTCTTGAACTGGGGGGAAGTGTGGTAGGAGGACGATAATACATAGGCGTTGACGTGTTGTGTTCGGTGTGCGGGGCCGAAATTTGAAGTGCGCGGGTTTTCTGTAATGATGATGATCGGTGTGCGGTGTCGACGAAGTGCGGCCGCGCACGTGGTTCGTGCGCGATCACGAGAATCAGCTCGAGCGACGGGGCCACCTGAGCGAACACAGGACGACTGGGACTCGACGGGAGCAGATCGAGCGCCGGGCCTCGTCCCGGTGTCCTACAGCGACGCCGTTCCTGCTCGGCTGGGCCTCGCCCCGGCTTCGGTGTCCGCCGACTTGTACGCTCCTGTGCTTGGGCTCCGCCCCGAGCAGATGTTCCTGAGCTTGGGCCACGCCTCGAGCTGACGTCCCTGTGTTTGGGCTCCGCCCCGAGCAGACGCTCCGGCACTTGGGCCACGTCCCGGTGCTGCTGCTGTGACCCTAGCTGGTAAACGACCCGGTTCTGTGTACGCGTACTTGGGCCGCGCCCCTGCGGTGCTGCGGCTGTTCTCGGAGCTGGGCCACGTCCCGGCGCTGTGTCCCGTACCCGGCACACACTTCAACGCATTGCCGTGCCTGAGCCACGTCTCGGCGCATGCTCTCGAGACTCGCGCCGTGCCCTCGAGTCTCGTGGACGGACCGAGTAGCACCATATCGGCTGCTTATCTACAGAAAACTGTGAGTGACTGCCGGCGCGCGAAAAGCTCCCTAGACCTTGTTTGTGTATCAGTGTTTGTCCCGTGTCCTTTGTGTCTCCCATAAACGTGTCCCTCTGTTCGTCTGGGTTTTTCCTTCGTGCGTCTGGCTGACCTGCGCCCACAGTTGGTTTATACTGTAACCCTGCACAAACATATGAAGAAACTAGGGAACAGAAGAGAGCTTTGATTTTCAACTGATTTTTTTTCAATGCTGTTTTTATATACCATAAAATACGCATATCGCCTGCACAAGAACACTGTGTGATCGCATACACTCTAGTAGAACTCACCAGAAAAGCTCTCTCTATATCAATTATAGGTGTGTGCATTTGTTTGCCACCTTTGAGTTGAAAAATGCTTGCCATATGACTGCTTCGTATTTTTCGTTTTTGCTTTTTTCGCAAATGTGGTCTTGACAAGAGCACTTCATTTGAATTTGCAATACAAAGGGATCTATGTATTTCATGGTCCTCTGAATATAGAGTTAGCACTAGATCAGTATTGTCTCCTCGCTGTCGCGCTGTTAGCTCCGTATACCGTTCCTTTGCACAGGTTGCTAAATGTCTGTAGTATAACGCCGGTGGCGACTTTATCTCCGCTTCACCGCACCATAAAGTCTGCGCTAGACCTTTTTATCCACTCGCTGTTGCGCTGTTACCTCCATATGCTCTTTCCTTCCATAGGTTGCTAAATGTCAGTAGTATAGCGCAGCTTGCAACTGTTTATCTTTGTTTGAACATATGAGTGGTGGTTATGCCCATCGATGTATGCACGAACGAGTTCAATTTCTGTGAATTTAAATTGTCTGACATGCGCTGTCAGATCATTTTCCACCATGCTTGTCGATCCTTCTGGCTAATGTAAACTGTTGCACCAGCTGGTTTCGCAAAGTTCCCGCAAAACAGCCTATAGATGTATATATCAATAGTTTATATGCATGTTTTTTGTGTACCCTGTTTATCAAAAACAAAGCGCGCCAAAACGTCATGTATGCTGCTCAAAACGCACGTGCGCTATGTTCCGGCACTGAAACGCATATACATGAATATATGAAGCTGAACATGTGATTCTTATGTCGAATCTCTCAAGTGAATTTCGGTCATGCTTGTCTCGATCGGATCTCAATTGCAATATACAGCAGGCTTCCAAAGAGGCCCGGCCGATATCAACCATGAAAGGTTGCGGCGTAGTCGACGTTGCCTCCAGAACGACAGAAATGGCTCAATGTTTCCTGTTAAATAATCTTTCTAGGCAAATATCGCGCCAAATTCGCCATTCCTCAGGCGATACTGATGAGCGGCAAAATCGGCGCCATATTTGCCGGAGAAAGTTATCGGCTGAGCCGACGGGAACCCTAAGGTGGCATACTTGACACACTGTTGCCGACAAATGGCGTCGGCCAGCCAATATTGTCTGTAGAAAGGCTAAATCGGCGCCATAGTTGCTGTTGAAAGCCATCGCCTCAGTCGATGTCGGCAGTAACGCGGCATATGCGGCCCCATGTTGCCGATTACAGTAGACAGCATGCTGATATCGGCGGGGCAGCGTCTATAGTAGCCCGACGTTGCCAGTCATTGACGGCGGCTTAGCCGATACTGGCTCGCTGTCGGCAACGTTAGGCCGTGGATGGGCCGAACTTTGCCGCCATAAAACCAATATCGGCCCTACGTGGCGTGCTGCCTGGGTATGTTTCGGGAATACTTCGACGAATACTACAAGTTGACCATTGAGGACATCGTTGGAGAAATGCCAGTTCACACTCGGGACTGTTCTATTGCCTCGAACGAATTAGGCTTGACTATAGAAGCGTTCTTTGCAGCAAAGGAGGATGTGCTGAATCGACACCAATTTGTCAAGGAAGCCTGCCTGCACAAGGCTAGAAAGGAAAGGACGCAAAACCTATGCACATTCCGGGCGCGAAAGATCACCAGCTTCTATGCCGAACCTGCTAAGGCGACACCTGAGCCAAGTACATCTGGTGAACCAAGAAACTGCAAAAGACGAAGAGAAAAAAGATCCTCGGGCTTGTCAATGGAGGTGCTTCTACGATGGAGTATGCTGGATCTTATTTTTAAGCACGGACGAGGCCCGTGGAATTTCTCTCCACCACAACCAGACTTGCACATTTGTTGGGGCGGAGGATGTTGAATATTGTGCTCGTCGCGGTGAAGACGACGAGGGGGAGTGTAGTGGGTATTGACCTTGTTGGCCTTGGGTTTGCCTGTTGGACGCCATGTTCGGACGGCATCGCGCTCTGTGCGAGTAAAGGCTGCAGAAAGGACTTTTCCACAATATCCTTTATTTTTCTGCCTACTTTGAGTACATTGCAGTCACCATTTGTGTTGTTTCGTAGTCGATGAGCATTTCACGCGTCTGTTATATCCCTTTAGTTTTTGAGCTTGTACGAGGTCTGTTAAAAAAGTATCCGACCTTATTTTTTTGCCAACAGTTGATGGATATGAAACAAGCGCGCTTGCATCAGCCGACCTTGAACCTTCGTGCGCATGCGCGAATTTTTTTTCCTGCCTGCCAATAGCGCCAGTTGCTGGGACGCAGCGTTTGAGTGAGGTAGTGCGCAGTGCTCTCGTAGGTTTTTTGTTGCAAGGAAAATGACGGAGCGACTGGTGCAGCTCTGCTGCATCAAATTTTGCCAGCACCTGGGCGATAGCGAAGTGCAAACCATTCAGAAGATTCAGATGGTTTTCGGTGACGGTGCTATGAGCAGCACACAGATTAAGGAGTGGTACAACCTGTTTAAAGACGGCCGCACATCGGTGGGGAGCGAGCCACGCTCCAGTCGGCCATCAACATGCCGAAATGATCAAATCATTGTCGAAGTGAACGGTGTGGGGATGGGGGACCGTCGTGTGACTATTCGAGAAATTGCAGAGAGGTGGGCATGAGCAATTTTTCTGCACATTCCATATTGACCTAAGATTTGGCCATGAAGAGAGTTGCGCCGAAATTCGTGCCGAAGCTGCTCACGGTGGAGCAAAAGTAATTTCTTGTTTACGTCTCACAAGACATGCTGGATTCGATAAACAGTGTCCCCGAGTTCATGTACACTATAATCACTGGTGACGAGCCTGGGGTGTACGGGTACGACCCGGAAACCAAATTCCAGTCATCGCAGTGGAAGCATTCCACGCCACCAAGACCAAACAAGGCCCGCCAAGTGCGCAGCAACGTCAAAGTGATGCTGACTGCTTTCTTTGAATCCCGTGGTGTGGTAAACCATGAGTACGCATCACGGGGTCGAACAATCACCAAAGAGTACTACAGGGATGTCCTCCGTCGCCTACATGATGCTGTGCGGCGCAAGAGGCCGCAAGAGGCCGGCGCAAGAGGCCGGACTCCTGTAGTTCAAAAGCCTCCTTATCTCCTGATATAGCCCCCTGCGACTTCTGGCCATTTCCGAAATTCAAGAGGCTATTGAAAGGAGCGACATTTTGGACAAGAGAGGGCATCATGGCTGCAACGACAGCTGAGCTAAACTCCATTCCGAAAAAGGCCTTCTGGGAATGCTTCCAACAATGGCCGCACCGCTGGGGGAAGTGTGTGGCTTCCCAATCAGACTACTTTGAGGGTTATTAAGCCTCCAACGCTCCAGTTATGCCAGGTTTCCTTTTCTTCGGCCAAAGGTAGGATACTTTTCCAACAGACCTCGTATAATGAATATACAGGAACGTCATGTGAATGTCTTGTCTTCAGTGACATTAACGTCATGCCAAGGGTCTCTTCAGTTCAAAGGGCAATTTAATTTGGTGTGTTCTTGGACAAGTTTTAAACTTTCCCAGATGGGCAAATACTCAGTCTATGCATGCGTTGGTGATAGCGCGCACAAGAACACACGAAATTAAGTTCCCCTTTGAATACAGGAGACAGAGAGAGACCCTTGACCTTGCTTTTTACTCAGTGAAAACGATGACATTCATATACATCTCTTGAAAATAGTAGACTGTGTGTGCAGCGCAGTAAAACGGGACGAGGAAAGGAACATATATACATGTACAGGCACTGTCCTTTATATATAATGTTCCTGGATATATATATATATATATATATATATATATATTGTAATGAACGAGACGTAGATACCGCGCCTTTGCTGCAGGCCGGCTGTTCTATTCTGACTTCCTTCACTTCTTCCTCCTGCGCCCCTAGCGCGAGCGCCCCAGTCACGGCGAGCTGTTGGTTATTATACATTACACTCGGCCACGACAGCGAGTCTAACGGCCGAAACTTTCTCTGGGGGCCGGCACTGGCTGTTGCCGCGCTGGGAGGTCTGGGCTTCTCAACGGTCGGGGTTGTAGAACCGCGCACAAATCTTCTGGTGGTCGACGCTGGCTGTGTCGCTCTGAGCGTTTAGGGCGTCGCTGCGATTTGGCTTGGAGAGATGCGAAGGGAGCCTCCGGTGGCCGACATTGACTGTGCCGAGGTGGCTGTCGCAGGGCTCGGCCCCGGTGCGTGGTAACCTGCAAGTATGGCGTAGACGCCTCGGGTGGACGGCATTGGCTTTGCCGCGGTGGTCTTCGTAGGAAACCGCTCCTCTGTTCCTTGGCTTGCAAAGCTGCCAAAAGTACTTCCAGTGGGCGGTTGTGGTTCTGCCACATTGGTTCACGGTCTCGGACACGCTGCAACGTCACATGGTGAGTCCTCAGAAATGTTCCTGACAGACGGCGCTGACATCGTCGCCTGAGTCTCAGTTTTCCCCGCATAGTTTTCAATGGCCGATGAGACATAGACAGAATAAGAGCCACAGTGCACGGTGGTTGTCTTTTCATCCGGGAAGGATGGATGATCCCCCGGACTGGTCGGCGCCGTGACTCGCACTTCAACAGGTTGGTTGCTGGTGAGTCCCCTTTGCGGTTCAAACCTGCGTATCTTGAGGGGCCACATGCAGCAGACTCTTCTGTCCAACCACGGGAGTGACACAATGCTTCGGTTGCTCGAGCTTGGCATTTTGCGGCAAAGGCGTAACGCCCGTGCAGTCATTGAGCGAGAGTCGCAAATTTGGTGAATATGGCTCCAAGTTCGCAGCGGGCACCTTCCTTGCATAACCAGGCACGTCGGGTTCGTGGAGTTGCTGGATACACATCTCTTTATTGTTCTCAGCGGACAAGGTTAGTTCGCGGAACTCTGAAGCATCGAGCACTGCAGAAGCTGGCGCATCCACATGCTCGAACGCTGACATGCATGGGGACCCTGTCTGTGTTTGCTGTGGATAGAAAGTTCTTCCCACTACCGACGGTATTGTTCCATCGGCGCTCCATTCCAGCGAGGACTTCTGCCATATGCCTTGGTAGCCATGCCAGGCCACGGCACGTTCTCCGAGGTGGCTTAGGGCCACCTGCAATTTCTGTTGGTCCGAACAGGCATAGCAAGTCCCGAGATGGCTGATATTACTGATCCAGAGGATCGCGTCGTCCTGGAAAGCACGGAATTCCGGGATCACAGATGCACTCGGCGATGATGATGCCGCAGGCGATAACCCGGAAGTTACCGTGCCGAAGATGTTGAGTTGCTCGAACAGCAACGACATGACCCGCATGACGTCGGTGAGTTGACTGACATAGGCATTCGAGCAACCATGGTCGGCGGCCGCGGAAAATACGGCGGACACTGTCCTCCCGACGCGGGATCCATGTCTGAGGACGCTTGGACAGCGTTCCTGTGCGGCTCATGTGCCGACGTAGTTCTGAGCGAGGGGGTGTTACCACAAGAAGCTTGAGCGCCATTCCGTGGTAAAAGGAGCCCCTGCGTGGGCGTGGGTCGATGCAATGGTGCGACGCCGGTGTAAGCCTCACCTTGGGACGCCGAGGAGGCCTCGACGCCGTCCCAGTGTGGTTGCATAGGTGCTTCCGGCGGCAGAAGGGTTTCGGGGTCCATGACCACGGAAGCGTGGACGGCATTCCGTGACTGGAGCACATGCTGCACCGATGACCCTCGAGGACGCCCTCAGCGTCTCTCTTTTGTCGACTGCGCCATTGTAATGAACGAGACGTAGACACAGCGCCTTTGCTGTAGGCCGGCTGTTCTATTCTGACTTCCTTCCCTTCTTCCTCCTGCTCCCCTAGCGCGAGCGCCCCAGTCACGGCGAGCTGTTGGTTATCATATATATATATATATATATATATATATATATATATACCGGCCGAAACATCAATAAAACACGAATCCGCTTTTTCCATGTTACGAGTGCGCATGCGCCGCATGCGGCGCAAACGACCCGTAGGGCATCGCAGCAGACGACGAAAGCGGCGCGCAGTGCGGTACGGTATACCCGCTACCGAAACTTATGATACTCGGCGCCAACTGGGCCGGTACGCCATCCGGACAGACATTTTTGGCAACATCAAGTTCTCTCACATCATCGCACGGTGCAGGCAGGCACCTGTCGTGTATCTGGCACGGCCTTAGCCGCGAAGAACGCGCGCCGAACACATCAGAGCTTGTATTTCAGTAAAACCATTGCGCCCTACTCCCGTAGACAAAGTTTTTAGGGGCGAGGCTCCTTAAGGCGTGGGTCGTGCGTCCCCGATGTATGTAGTAGGTAGCCACCTCTCGTTTAGTTCTTGGAATGTCCGCTGGATGGCGGTACTTGTATATGAGCGCTGGAGCTGCCGCAGCTCTCCGATTAGCTGCTGCGCGGTGCTGCGCCGGGAGCGCTCCTCTCATTCTCCTGGATCGTCCCCGTACGCGTCGGATCGCGCTTCATGGACCATGGACGACGAGAAAAAAATTCCGAACGTTGCGTCCGAAGCGCGGAATCGAACCAGGGACCCCTCGCTTCCGAACGCGCGGCGCTAGCCACTACGCCACGAAGCGCACATGGACACATGCACCACGATGACAGTAAACACCCAATATTAACGAAAGACTGCGCGTTTTTAACGCGTTTGTGCTAGCGCGTTACGACCCGTGTAAGAAGCTGGTGTAAGACACTGAGGCCTCCGCCTTTTACTCTCTCAGCAGTCATGTGATGGCGCCGGCAAACGCGGTGCGCGTTCCGGCCTGTGTAAGGGGCTGCGTGAGACGTCTTTACACGATGATCGACTGGGCGAATTGCACGGAACATTCACGGTTTACCGATGATTCCCTCCGGAGCTTCGCCCACTCATCATCATTCACCCCGTGGATATTTTTTTTGTCATCATTCGCCGCGTGGATATTTTTTTTTTTGTAATAACGACAGGGATAGGTGGGGCAAAAGCAGACATCCGGCAATGTGCATGGTCACTCGGATCATCACAATAACGAAATCTTAGCCTGCAAGATAGAGGTGTTATTCCAGCACGGTGCCTGCTGTATCCGATCATGGAGGACGAATACTTCACATATACGTCCGTGAGTTGACCTAGGGTTCAACTCATTAAACATTGGATCGCGCACACACACCTCATCCCCGAATATTCCTTGTTCGTTGCTGCTACGAATTGCTTCAGTTGCGCTTCGCCTAGCGTTTTCATTTTTCCTGGCCTCGTACATGTGTTCGTGACTCCGGCCAGGTATGCTGGTACTCTGTGGCTTGAACAAACGCTACTGGCAGCAAACCTTACGCGGAATGAGCTCTAGCTATCTATCTGTAGGCTTAATCGGAGAGAAACTTCGGAGGGTTGAAAAAGGCACGACACGTCCGCTCACGTTCAGCGCACCATGACGACTGCTTTATTTTCGAAGGGAGAATCGGAAAGGGGACGTAGACAAAAACAAAAAAAAACAACAAACAACAAAACACAAAAATCAGCAAAAGCGATCCTCGCGTCTCTTGTGCAGACAGCGTGACCTTGGGCACAGCCGTGCAAACTCGCTTTCGAGGGGCCTAACCTGTCTGTGGTACCGCACGGAGGCCCTACAGGAGTGGATCCCGGGCGCTTTTGTACTGCGTTCCCACAATCGGTGTAGGCTATGTTGTTGAACTAAGTGCGTGCCGCTCATTTTTCCTTTTTCCCTAAAAGCTTGCCATTGGCATAGTGGGATGCAATGCCGCTCTTCAACGGAACGTCGATGAGAAGCGAGCGGTGCTTGCGTGTGATCGCGCTTTTTGTGTCGTCCTCGTCGGGCAAGCCGTGCGCATTCAGGAAGCGGGAGCAGTGACGGGCACTGTCGCCGACACCTGGTTACATTTTCGCTGTGCATCTACATGTGTCGCTTACGGGTGCACCTCTCGAGGAGTTTTGGGCAGCAAAATTCATATTTTCCGCTTCCCATCGGGGAAGCGCGATCGTCAGCTATGGGCAGCATGGATAAGAGCTGTGAGGCACCCTAATCGCTGTCTGACGCGAGTACCGCGACCGACACGATGCCATGAAGGCTTTAATTTGTCATTCGCTTGGTATCTTCACGGATCCCGGCGCAGTCGTCCAGCCTTTCGCGATGGTAAAGAAGCCGCCGGGTACGTAAGCACTCCCAGGCGGCTCCACGCTTAAAGAAACGATGCTAACCGACTCGTGTAGATTTTGCGCTCACTGCCAAACTTGCCCGCATTGAAGAGAACATACGTCCGTGAACAAGCACCAAGAATATACTCTTTCGTTTTTGCGAGGAGAGACGGAAAAATGGAAGGTAAGTAACAAAACCAGCACAAATATAAAGAGTCAAGCGAGCTTTTCTGTCTTTTAGGGCACGTGCTAGCGCGAGCTTACCCAGAACATTCAGGGGGGAGGCCGAATCGTTTCTGGCATAGTGGGAGGCAGGCGCACGGGCTGTGTCGGATGCAGGTGCGGGTGCCATATGCTTTCACGAGACGTCACCCGGCCCTTCCCCCACCTCCCACTTTACGCACGCGGTCTCAAACAAACCGGGTTCTACACCTCAAATGACCATGCGGGAAGCGAACGGCGTCTGCTCGCCTCCGTGCCTTTCCCGTTCGGGCGGCATTCTACCAAGTCTTTAGACACCCAAGGCTTTCTCACGGGCGGCTCTTTTCGCTGTAAGTGTTCACCATGCCGGCGAGGCCTCACAGAAGTTGATTGATTTGTGGGGTTTAACGTCCCAAAACCAGCTCTGATTATGAGAGACGCCGTAGTGGAGGCCTACGGAAATTTCGACCACCTGGGGTTCTTTAACGTGCACTGACATCGCACAGCACGCGGACCTCAACATTTCGCCTACATCGAAATGCAGCCGCCGCGGCCGGGATTCGATCCCGCGACCTTCGGATCTGCAGCCGAGTGCCATAACCACTAGACCACCGTGGCGGGGCGCCTCACAGAAGTGGGTACAGCGTTTCAAATCGAAAATAACCGCAACGCTCACTGTGTGTGTCGCTTCCCGGTCATGTTGTGCCATGGAGAAACGCTGCGGTAGCGCACGAGAGGTTCGACGCGACGCCGTACAGATTGTTTCGTGCCGTGTTCATGAGAGGGCGGCACACAGACCTGCAAAAGGCGGATTTCGAACATGTCTCCCTCTTTTCAGCCCTATATACACACATATACGTATATATATACAGGGTGTTTTTTTTAGCTGCAACACATTTTTAAAATTAGAAAATCATAAATCGCGGGAATGTCTTCTGTACCATTCGAGTGTACGGGTTGGCGGTCTCTAGGTACAGGACAATTACCGGACTTGTATGCATAATTAGCGAAATTATGCTAATTAACCTTTAATTATCAGCAATTGGTGGCTATAGTAAATGAGTACTTTGGAGCCCGTCCTCGACACTACCTGTCCCAACGATCAAATTTTGAATAGCGGAGTGCATGTCGGAGCTACGCGAACAATTAGTTCCCCGTGGCAGGCTCCTTGAAACCGAAATGGGCCGGGAAAAGAGCGTCTGTGACGTCGATGTCGCCGCCCCCACGGCTTTCGTCACTCGCCACTCGCCCGTGGTCACCGCCGCTCCGGCCGCGCAAGCAGCTTGCGTTATCTCCTTCTTATCTGCGGCGTTGGTCGCCGCGGGCCAGTGACGACAGCCGTGGGGGCGGTGACACGACGTCACAGACGCGCTTTTCCCGGCCGATTTCGGTTTCAAGGAGCCTGCCCCGGGGAACTAATTGTTCGCGTAGCTCCGACATGCACTCCGCTATTCAAAATTTAATCGTTGGGACAGGTAGCGTCGAGGACGGGCTCCAAAGTACTCATTTACTATAGCCACCAATTGCTGATAATTAAAGGTTAATTAGCATAATTTCGCTAATTATGCATACAAGTCCGGTAATTGTCCTGTACCTAGAGACCGCCAACCCGTACACTCGAATGGTACAGAAGACATTCCCGCGATTTATGATTTTCTAATTTTAAAAATGTGTTGCAGCTAAAAAAAACACCCTGTATACCGGGTGTTCAAAGTTAAGCTTTATGATTTTTTTTAAATTAGGCGCTCGAAGGCACGTGAGAACCACTTGTGAAAATAAGTTAAGCGGCCAGGGGGACAGAAAGTTAGATGATAATTATCGCTGTCAGCAGCCGAATTAACTAAAATTTAATAATTAACTTTTTACTGGCTGCGTTAAGTTGGCATGTTTATATTGAAAAAATGTAGGCAGTGGTGTTTGTACACAGTTTCAGTTGGAAGATTTTTTCTTGCACGCCTGTGCTCCGAGATATCCGGCTCCAAAGTTTACTTGTCTTTCGCATGATTACGCATGCAAGAGGGTGAGGGTCCGCGCAAAGCTCCTCCCTAAAGTGACGCATCTGTTGTGTGCGCTGTTTAGTGTGTGAAGAGGGTGGAAGCGTAGGCATAGGTGATAACAGTTACCCTTGCCCTCTCGGCCGGCGAAATCAAAAATCGAAGAACCCTTGCAACCAGTGTCGTAACACGCAACTGCAGAGCCTCTAACGATAGTGGCAGATACCATGCCGAGATAATGGTGCGAGCAGAGAATCTGGATGCCAGTGCGCTGTCACATTCGGTTTCGCCGGCCGAGAGGGCAAGGGTAACTGTTATCACCTATGCCTACGCTTCCACCCTCTTCACACACTAAACAGCGCACACAACAGATGCGTCACTTTAGGGAGGAGCTTTGCGCGGACCCTCACCCTCTTGCATGCGTAATCATGCGAAAGACAAGTAAACTTTGGAGCCGGATATCTCGGAGCACAGGCGTGCTAGAAAAAATCTTCCAACTGAAACTGTGTACAAACACCACTGCCTACATTTTTTCAATATAAACATGCCAACTTACCGCAGCCAGTAAAAAGTTAATTATTAAATTTTAGTTAATTGGGCTGCTGACAGCAATAATTATCATCTAACTTTCTGTCCCCCTGGCCGCTCAACTTATTTGCACAAGTGGTTCTCACGTGCCTTCGAGCGCCTAATTTTAAAAAAATCATAAAGCTTAACTTTGAACACCCGGTATATGTCCCATGTGTGGTCCTTTCTTCCTCTTGTTTTATTGCGCTTGCACACCGTGTATTTCCAAGAGATGTGCCGCTTAGCCCACGCGTGGATCCTTCTGGTTTATATACAGGATCGGAAAATAGAACAATAGAACACAATGAAACGCGAATGTGGTGTCATGCTCCACCTGGAGCCTCGCCCGTTATCGTAAAGAGCCCCCGAAGAATCTTGAAGGACTTCTTCGTGAAGTATTTGTGCATCATAGCACGACCCAGAAACTATGCGAATCATTAAACTTCGAGGCGCACAAGCATCCCGCCACAGCGAGCGAAGACCACAAAAACTGCCCACGCAAACCAACTTCGCCAACATACGCAAAAGTTTAAACTATATGTAGTCGTAACGGATTTCAGCGGCGGTTGCTTCGGTGGCGCCGGGAGCCGGCGCACCGTGGGAATTCTCAGCGGGTAACATCGGTGCTCGCCGCGCGAGGCGCAACGTCCCTGCAGCAGTTGTTGGTGCTGGCAGCCGGGCGGATACGCGCACGCCTATGCAGTCCCGCTTACGGCTGCTGGTCACTCTTTTGTAGCGTTATCTACACTGGCCTAGCCAAGCCCGTTTCGCGCGGGACATCAAGAGCCGTGCTGCGCATGCGCAAGGATCAGTGATATCACACAGCTTGCGCACCGGAGCCACCGGAGCCGGCACCTCTTGCGCACTCCGCCGCCGCCGCGCGCGACTCACCGCCGCCGGTCTGCGAATTCCAGAGGAGTGACGTCGTAGCCGTGATAGACGCACTGGCGCCGGCGCGCGCTCGCTGTGCAGTCGCCGTCTGACACTGCGCTGGAGCCGCTGCGCTTCTGAGTGGCGTTTGCCAGTGTGGTATAGCCATGGAGAAGGAGAGCACAAATGCTGCTCAACAGCGCAGAAGAGCGGAGAAGCTTGACTCATCGGATGCCGAAGTAGTTGCCTGGCAATTAGCGGTTGAGCGTAGGAGGAATGAACAGAAGAAGGCTAAACGTGCTGCGGAGACACTGGAGCAAAGGGACGAACGTCTAGCAAAGCGGCGTCGCCAGGAGGCTGAGCGACGTGCCCGACCACCCCTGCAGCAACAACAAAAATCAGCTGAACCTTTGCTAACGCTACGTATATCCTGGCATAGCCGAGCTAAGCCACTGCAACATTTTTTGGTGTATTATGTAGCGTGTGGGAACTACTGACCAGGTGCCTTGTGATACTGAGGCGAAGCACGACTGAGACAGGACAGAAACGACCAGATCAGAGGCAACAACGGCTGGTTTCGTTTTCATCAGGACCTATCGCCTTATTTATTCTTTCATTATACCTCAAAGGTCCTGCAAGAGACAAAAATGAGGGCTCATCCTATGCAGAAAAGAATGGCATGAAGTGCCATGATATAAAAAAATGGGTTCAATATACAAAGAAATACGAACAAATGTGGTACTAAATAAACACAGACTAACAAAACCCAAGATCAAATGCATGAACTTTCATCAAGCGTCTAAAAGATGGAGGGCAATCACTACGCTGTGCAGAATTAATAGATTAATCGCTACACGTCATCCCTCCGTTACTTTTTATTATTCCCTCCAACTTGTGATTGTGATATTTGGTTCGGTACTGTATCTTGTTACTGGCTTCGCACGATAATTTTATAATTGCTTATGCACCTTGATATATAGGAGCATGTCAAATGGTTGGTTTTGTTTACTCTGGTGAGACGTTTATTTATTTTTTATTCATGTATTTAGTGTTCATTTATTTGCATGTATAACTGAAATTTTTCCATTAGTGCGGAATGGTTGAAGGTAGCTGCCATTTGCAGGACCTTCTCTCAGTTATCTTGCATGCGTGCCACCCTTCGTTCTTTAATGACAAAATACAACACGAAAAAGAAAAGAAGATAGTAAGGGACCTTATTTTGCGCAGCCGTAGAAGCGTGCAGCTATTGAAGGCAGTAAGATGGGCCATTTGATAATGATGCGTACCTGATCACGAAAAGCAAAACAACGTAAATCGCAGGGGAAGGGGAGAAAACACACAGGAATGCACTCTTCCTGCACTGGCGTAGCTGGAAATCTTTAGGGAATGTTATAGTGTTATGCGACGCGGTGTGTGCATATATCACATGCGGGAAAAAATGACGAATGTATGGGGAGAATGAGATTATGCAGCGCTCAAAAAATCTCGGGGGTGTTTGACACCGACAAACCACCCCTGCCTACGCCCCTACCGCCCTGTCTCCTTATTCACTTGTGTTTTGCTTTGTTTTGCCGCTTTTATTGAAGTATACGCAGCTATTCATTCTGCCGTGCTCATCACATCACGTGTTTTAGGTTTCCTTATTGTATACATGCGGCGCGCCGCTTGAATAATTAAGTCGGCGTAAACTGACGCGACACCAGCAGAGTTCTCTTGTTTTTTAAATAGAAGTTCATGTCTTGCGGATGTGCGGCCCCATTCGTTGATTCACTTCAGTGTGATTCTCCGGTAAACAAAAATACCAGCGGTTCGATTACGGAGTTGTATATAAATTTGGTCCCGGGGTCTCTTTCCTCAGTGTGCAAACGCTGTAAATGGGGCCCAACAGCATTCAACGCTGTTGTTTCAACGCCGCCAATGTGTTGTTTTGAATGGTACTAGGTCGGATTTTCTTGAGGTAACATCGGGCGTCCCACAGGGATCTGTGCTGGGGCCTCTGCTGTTTATTATTTTTATTAATGACATTAATGTAGGCATAGGCTCCAATATACGGCTATTTGCTGATGATTGCGTTATTTACAGAAAAATTCAAAATGAGCATGATGTCACTGAATTACAGGCCGACCTTGAACGTATTCATCAATGGTGTCTTAAGTGGCAAATGAATTTAAACACTAACAAGTGCGTCCATGTGTGTTTCACAAAGAAGAAAAAAATAATTAATACAAACTATTATTTAAGGGGAAACATTTTAGATAGAGAATGTAGGTACAAATATCTGGGTGTATTATTGTCGCACGATTGCTCCTGGAATGCGCATGTGGATTATGTGGTTGCTAAAGCTGCGGTGGCATTGAACTATATTCAAAGGAATTTGATATGTGCAGATTTTCACCTTAGGAGCACGGCTTACCTCACTTGTATTCGACCAATTTTTGAATATGCTTGCACTCTTTGGGACCCGTCACAAGTGGGCTTGATTAACAAATTAGAAAAAATCCAAAACAGAGCAGCCAGGTTTGTCTTGAGTCGGTATGGAAGAAATCACAGTTTGAAGTTGTTATATCAGATATTTCACAATAAAACGGGCATTGACAGAGACATTTACTTAAAACAGCCAGATTACATATGCAAAATAAGGCCATACCGGGCCAGGACAAACCTGTACGCAAATTCGTTTTTTGTGAAAACTATTAATCAATAGAACAGTCTGCTGTCTGAGCAAGTGTGCAGTGACAATGAAGATGTATTTTTTTCATGTTTATAACCCCCCTGCTGTAACGCCTCTGGGCAAAGCGGGGTGATGTATAAATAAAGAATAAAAGGACGACGACGCAGTGGTCGCAATGCAATGAGGGCCAAAACGTTTTATCATCAGCACATGGCATTTACAGGTTACACGAACATGCATGGCCGAGAGGAGTGCTTGCGGGCACAGTCGTTTTCACTGCCCCCGAATGGCCACGGCGAGGGAAGTACAGCCTGAGTTTATTTATTTATTTATTTATTTATTTATTTATTTATTTATTTGTTTATTTATTTACGCGTACCTTACACGCCTCAACAGAGGCAATGTCTGAGGGGGCATTAGAATCCCTTACGCAATGAGAGTAGCTCTATATGGCTCCCATACTGTGGGAGCCATGTAGGGGACGGCTACGCTATAGAGCTACTCGATGTGGCTACTCATATATGTAGAGCTACTCTACATGGCTGCCGTATATGTAGGGTACGGGATCCATATAGAATAGCTTTGTGTACAGCTAGAGGGACTTCAGGTACACCAGGGACGTAGCCACACCAAAGGAGGGCGGCGGAAGGCGGCAACAGCGGCATTGCGGAGGCCGTAGGAAAGAAAGCGCGCGCGCCTCTCCAGGGCGGCGTGTGAGGGAGGGGATCTAACGCGTCTCCAATGTATAAATGGCGCAAATTGAATCCGTCTTTTGCATGTCTGTGTGGCGCCCTCTCGCGGACACGGACACGAAGCAAGGTGTACTGTGTCGCGCCGAATCTGTCGTCTGCTACCGCAGCGTTTCGCTATGACACAACATGGTCGGGCAGCGACGCACGTAGTGAGTGAGCGTCGAGGTCATTTTCAATTTAAAACGTTCTAACCAATTGTGGGAGGCCTCGATGGGTTTGTGAACACTAAGAGCGAAAGGAAGACCTGCCCGTTACAAAGCCTTGGGGCTCCCGAGATTGGGCAAAATGGTGCCCGAACGCGAAAGCCACTCAGTCAAGTAAACTGGAAGGTGTGTGAACGTGAGCCAGCGCGAGCATGAATTGTCAATCATTAACAATACGCGTGGCCATCTTCCCGTCCACTGCGCTGCTTGCACATGTAAGCCACTTTTGCATGAGACCAAGATAGTATGTCGGTGCCGCGACAGCAAAGCAAGGGAGATACGCGAGGCGTGCCACATACGAAAAATTGGTCCTGATTGCGTGTGTGACACCTGAATATGTCTGTATAAGAGCGGAATGAAGTCTACAGACAGCCATAGTTAAGAAGTGTGTTGTGTCGCGCACGCGTAATGACATAAGTTTTCATGAAATCAAATTGAGTTGCAAGTCTTCGCTCTTGTCTGTGTCTGGTTTATATGGTCGTTGGTTTTTCCGCGCATTTCCTTTCGTTTTGTCAAGTAAACACCGCTGGCTTCCCTTATGAACATTCAGTTGAAGGGTGGAATCCGGTTTGTTTGAGATGGTGTTCGTCAAGTGGAGGAATGTCGTGTGAAAGCACGGACGTCTGTTCTGTTGAATGCGCGGAAGTTGGCCCACGCGGATTGCGGGAACGCAGCGTGAAATCATCAGGGATCAACATTTGTAGGACATAGTCCGCGGACCTGTGGTTCAAGCAACTTTGCACGGCTGTAGTCACGCTCAATCTATGCAGATAACATGCTAACATACCTTTTGCTGACTCTTTTTATTAGTGTTATCTTTTTTATTTTTTGTTTTTCGCAATGTCCCGCCCTTCTCGTTTGTTCCTTCGAAATTGGAGGAATCGTCTTGGTGCGCTGAAAATGAACGGACATGTCGTGTATTTTAGACTGTGACATGGGTACCGGTGCTAACAAACCACCACAAGAAGAAAGACACGTACACACAGGCGCGGTGACGTGCTTTATATGTGTCACAGTGAACCATTGGAAATGGAGGGCAAAGTGAAAATGAAGGGGGAGGGAAACGTGCCAACAACGAAAGCTCAAGAACAGCCAAGTAAGCACAAAAAACGCAGTCAATTGTAATTCTTTGCAATGGGATACCCGATCGCCGCATCAAGAAGTTCAAATTCCGCTTCAGAAAGAGCGAGAAAAGGGGGTTGTTACAACTGGGTTCGCGTTTCCGAAAACAGTTGCGCGAGCCCTTCTTCGCCAGCCATCATGCTTCGGCTACGCGACGGAAGGACCCCCGCTGCGGGATTGATCACCCGGCGACCTTCGAACAAGACGCCGCCGGCATCTGCTCCGGGACGACACTACACAGGTGCGGACGTGGCTCTCTGGCGCCTCGTTATTTCGTGTGATTCCGGCGAGGAACTGTTGTGTGCGGCCACGTGGACAAGGACATTAGCGCACTTCCGGACGAACACTCTGGGTGGCCGGGGTGTGAGCGCAGTGGTCAACATGTGTGCGTGATTTATCGTGATCCGACAGGTTCCAGATGGGTATGCGCGTGCCCTCCTCGCGGCTATGACGAACACTGGGAGAGTGCGAGGTTGACGCCCACTTGAGGACGGTAACCATGAAGGACGTTATCGTGTGTTGACTGGACATTTGTAATTAAGCCTTATTCGCTTTGTAGAAAAACAAGCTGTCGAGCTCTCTCTCGGCGCATTTCTCATTCTCAACCATGAAATAAACGTTCGTTGAGTTTTTCCTCTGCCCCGGTCTCTTGATCTGCCTCGGCTCGTATCTCCGGGAGTCTCGGAGCCCGCAGTATTATTCCGTCTCCGCAAGGTCCACGCTACCAAATGGGTAGGCTCCGTGGAGCGGCAGGCCGGTCCCCAACAAACTCAATGCTGAGCGGTGGAATGAACCGCAACAGGGTGCTAACGCACTTGCTGCCAAGTTTCCTGATATGGTAGTCTTCCAGGGTTAGACGCTCAATATTGTCCCTGCTCTTGCCTAGAATCGTCGTCGCTTTCAACCGGGCCACACAATCAGACACTTCATGACATGCACAACTAAATGAGCGTACTTGTCATGTCGTTTGTACAAATTTAGAGTGTGTTCCACCTATCGATCACTGACGCAGCGACCAATTTCGCCGAAGTAGAACATCCCGCACGAGATGCAGTGCAATACACCAATCCAGTAGAAAATTTTACTAAAGGTTCCTGGTGGTTCTTCTGGCATCCACATTTATTGGCGTCGGAAATACGTGGGCACAACTTTCCCAGCTTATTTGGGGAAAAAATAACGAATAGACACACCGTGCCTGTTTGCCCCCTTCTTGAGATTGTGGGAGAGCTTATGAATGTAGGGTATAACCTCAGGCCTGGGGGCCTTCCTGTGAACCTCGACCGTAGTAATCCACGTTCCATGCTTGAATTTTAGAACGAGTGTTTCAGAAACGGCAGTCAAGACCGAGAGGGGGAACCCGGCGGCTCAAATACGGCTTACCTGATTATCAAAACTGGGCTTAATTTGATGTGGGCATGATTTTCATAGAGCATATTTCATGCACATCTATGCAATTCCTCTCTTAATTGTCTTACAATGTGCCGAGTAAAACGGTAGCAACTTCTTCTTGGCCCATGGGTAGTAACCCCAGCAGACGTTTCCATCAGAGAACTTGATTTTTAGGTCTAAAATCTATAAAATAGAAGAGCCTGAAAGTTCATGGTTGAAATGTTACCCAAGTCCAAGTTTCCTAAAAACAGATAAAACTTACCTACTCTAGAGGCGTAGCTGAAGACGGGCAGCCTTTTTAAAAGCACTGAAAACCGTCAACATATCGAAAATCTTTTAAAACCGGGCACATATTTAAAACCTGCTCAAGCGTGTCTATCTACATTCGCCAGAAACATATCGCAAATGATAGGGGCTACGCAAGATCCTATGCGGATACCATCGCGCTGCAAGGAGGGCTGCTCGTCAAATGCAATAAAATTTAAGTTCAAATAAAACTGCAGCAAAGGCAGGAACTGGACAACAAGCCTAAAGTGTTCTGTGGGCGCCGCTGCCTTCTACGCACTGTTTAACACGCACCAGCTTTTGATTTTGAGTAGAAGAATAAAACAAGTCCTGCACGTCTATCGAGAAACCAAAACCAACACCATTTCCCTCTAGAAACTGCGCTACTGCATCAGAATTCTTCACAGGAAGGGGGACCTGAGCAAATAGCGACTGGAGATTCTTTAACGCAAATTGGCTAACACACTTCTGCGTGATCACTCTTCACTAATAATAGTCCTAAAAGGAACTTCGGGCTTGTGCGTCCTCGCTGTGAAAAGCACCCTCAAACTATTGCCTTTGCTGTTAAATATGTCCCTGGCAAGCTTAACAAGGTCTAAACGCTTACAAAACTCGATGACCTTACACTTTACACGAACTTCACTTTTCTTCACCGGGACAAAGCTCTTGTTGACCGCAGCCAGCGCTTGCGAAGTAGCTAGAGATTTCTTACGTCACTGAATTAGTTGCTAGAACAGAGACTTGTCTAACAACTCATTCAGTTAGTTCCAGGCTACCATGGGTAGACCACGGAAAGTGAGGACGCCAGCAGAACGGCATGAATATTGAAACGGGCACAGCATGGAAGTGTGGTTTTACTGCGAGGAATATATCCGCTACAGCCCCATTTGCGGATCATGTGCCTGGGCCCCATTGCGGCATCGTTAGTCTCCTGGCGATCGTCGTCTTTTTCATTAGCGTGGAACGGTGAGGCTACCCCCGGTGGCAACAGCGCTGAACCAGAGCCAGCTATGCTAGGGCTTCATGGTATGGCTGGAAGCGACCGACATGGACGACTGGATGGCCTCGGTGGGAGTTATTTCCTGCCTCACGTCACTGTGTTGTCGGACGACGCGATAGGGCCCGGAGTACCAGGAGAGTCATTTGTCAGATAGACCGATGCGCCGTGAATGAGTCCATAGGAAGGCGAGTTCACCCACGGAGAGCTGGACATCGCGATGGCAGTTGTATAGAGATTTCTGTCGTGCTTGAGACTCAGAAAGGCGACGCTGAGCAATGTGGCGCGCTTTGGCAGCTGCCGACATGGCGTCGCGAGTCGAAAGGCAATGTCGGTTGCTGCTCACATGGGCAGGAACCGATATGGGCAGGGTGGTGTAGAAAGGCAATGCCGGTTTACGTCCGTAGAGGAGATAGAACGGGCTGTACAGGGTGGTGTCGTGTCGTGAAGCGAAGCGTTGCACGCGAGCGTTAAAAATGGAAGGGCGGCGTTTTAGTCACGATGATGGGATGATACATACATCGATAGGTTATCCGTAAGTATTCGATTCAGCCGTTCTGCGAGGCCATTCGTTTTGCTGGTGATATGCTGTCGTCAGCTTGTGTCGAGTGGCACAAGATCGAACTACATCCTCAATAACCCTTGATACGAAGTAGCGGCTCCTGTCAGTGAGAAACTGGTGAGGAGCTCCATGGTGTAAGGTATTGTCCCGCAGCAGAAACTCGGCAATGCAGGTAGCACAACTAGTTTGGATGGCCCATGTGATGGCGTAGCTGGTAGCATAATCCGTAAAGATGGCAACCCGGTTATTTCCATCTCTCTATGCAGAAAAAGGTAACCTCCAGATCAAAGCCAACACGAAAAAACGGTTCGGTCGGTATTTTCATTGGCTGGAGGCATTCAGCTGGATGCAGAGCGGAATTTCTGCAACGACGGCAAGGTTCGGAAGCAGCAACATAACGTCACACGGAAGACCCCTGGCAAGAAAAATCGCTGCCGGTAACGATCGTACATCCTGGAAAACGCCAAGGTGGTCAGCGGTGAGGACATGATGGATTTGCGCGGGCACAGTCACCCGCAGATGTGAGGGAACGACTAGCAGCAGCTCGTGCCCTTCAAGTTCCATATTTGGCCGGTATACGATGCCGTCCAAAATGTGGTACATACGCAGGGATGGCTCTGAGGGGTGTGCACAGAGGCGGCTGATGAGGTCGACAAAAGTTTGATCACGCTCTTGCTCTTCCCCCTTCTATCGGAAGGCAGACAGTTTTCAAGCTGAAGCAGGCACATCATTGGAGTCTGGAGCATCAACAGCATGCCGAGACAAGCAATGGGCATGTCTGTGTAGCCTACCTAACTTGTACACCGCAGTAAAGGCGAACATTTGAAGTCATAGGGGCCAGCGGCTTAGATGCCATGTCGAGAGTCAACAGAGAGCGTGATGGCCCGTCGTAACAGTGAAAGGTCAGCCATATAAGCATCGCAGGAATTTGCCCGTCGCCCATACAAGTTCTGCGCAATGACGCTCTGTTATTGAATAATTGGGTTCAGCGTTGGAAAGCAGGCGACTCGCGTACGCAATAACAGTTTCGTTGCCCCGTTCATGTTAGGCTAAAACAGCGCCAATTCCACAGCCATTAGCATGTGTGCGGGCTTCTGCTGGGGCAGCTACGTCGAAGTTAGCAAGAATTGGCGGAGTAGTGAGCAAGGTTATGAGGCTTGAAAAACGCTCAATGCAAAGGCCATGTCTTCCTTGACAAGGTTCGTCAGAGGCCGTAAGGTACGTAATGTACATAATGTACGTAAAGTTTCTTATGTGCGGACGTAAGTAATAGCAGAAGAATACAAAGCTGCTCAGGCCTTTGGCACAGGTTGGGACAGGGAAATCGAAGACAGCTCGGACTTTTGTGGGGTTAGGTCAGACGCCAGACCCCCGCAGGGCCGTCTGGCGTCTGAAGGCATTTGGTTCGTCTGGCGTTTGGCGTGACCCCTTGACACAAGTAGTCGTGCATGGCTTAGCCGTGTCCCGGGAAAAGGACATCCTGGGGTTCATCTAATGCTCGATGTTTTGTTCTGAAGGCCCCGCGACGGAGGAAACACACCCTTTCGGCCACACATTTACGTAGACGGCACCCCTGGAGGGAACGGCTTGGGGGAAAATGGCCGTCGCCTTTTCGTGTTAACCTCTCCACTCTTTTACTTTCGTCCGTACTTTACAAAGTGTCGGGTCTCCTCTTCTTTTCTAATTGCTTTGAAGTCTGATGGCCGCTAGGGTTAACCTTGTGTGGTATAACCAAACTAGGTTATTTCATGTTGTGTTGTAGAGGACCGTACTGCTGGCGCCTGCAGTACCTTAAGTGTGCTGCAGCATTACCTCGTTGAGCTCCGTAATGGGTGGCTGGCGTTACTGCCCACATAGCAATCATTTCATGGCAATATCTGTGCCCCCGTTACATGATCGCTCTCAGATAAGAGAGCACACCGAAGATGTTTTCAAATTTTATGGTCATAATAAAGAGAAATTCCCGCGTTGCCATGTGGTCCACTGCGTAAAACCGTCCGAGATGTATCTCCCTTCCTTGTAGCCAAGTGCCTGAAATAAACAACACGACCAAGCTATATAACTACAAAGCTAGGACGTGGAGATCTCCTTCCGAAATTCCGGGACAAAAGCAACATGGGAAATTCCAGAACTTAGTATCTGGTTACAACCCTGACACCATGTGTAACCCCACACCGAAATATGAACACCAGCGTCGGTGTTGTCTCGGATTTAGGACCTGGCTGAGCTGACTGATCAAGAATAACAAGAGGGCTGGAGTGACCAGATTGTTAAGAATATGGAGCGGGCCAGGATTAGGCGTGATGGTAAGGAAATAGAAACCAAGCACCTAATCCTTACCTACACACACAAGTATCCTGCCCGAGCCGGAGGCTATTTAGAGAGGAGAGTCCGGCCATATACATTCCCAATCCTTTAGGTCATACAAATACCAATGATTCGGCCGCAGCTCACAAAACTGCCTAGGACACCTAGAATGTGCGAAATGCACTACTCCTGATCGTGCACCTATCCGCAACATGCCACATTACCCCACACTGCATGAAATGTGACGGGGATCACGCCGCACACTCGCAGTCGTGCCCCTATTGAAAAAAGAAAAAGATATCCTATCAATCCTATCAATCAAGGTGCAAGCAAACTTATCTTTCAAGGAATCATGAAGGGGGCTATCCTACCTGCCAAAGAACTCCTTTGCCGAAGTGGCCCTCCAGGGGGCAGCGTCACAACGGCCTCTGGCAACCCTCCTGAGATAGCACACAAGACCAAAAAGACGTCTTATTTGGGGATTGACGTCTTAGTTCGCATATTGACATCTCAAAGACGCCACGAGCGCGACCGACATCAAAGGGACCATGAAGGTGTCTCCGAAACATCTTCGCGAGACCGAAATTAAACGTAAAACAATACTGCCAGCTTGCCCCTCTTCCCTACCCACTGGAGATGGGAACGCAGGGCGTGGCTCAAAGCGTCGGTAGGCGTCGGCAAAGTGTTCGGCACTGAGATGTCCCCCGCTGCCATGGATCCGAGAGGGAGGCGCCAGAATGTCTGGATCCTGCTCTCGCCGGTCGCCGGGGAGAAGAGGCGAGAGGGCGCAGGCTGGCGCAGACGCGAAGCAAAGCCAGCAAAGCTCGGATGGGTGGTTGGCGGTGGAGTCAGTGTGAAGTTGCGGGGGGCAGGCTGTTCCTTTGTTCATGGAAAAAATTCCGTTACCGTGCTGCAACTGCTGCGTGTGTGTGGTGGCATTTTTTTCTTTCTACTGTCCTCCTGGCGTTAACCCCGGTTCACTCCCCGCGCTCCTGTGACTGAATCCTGTAACATCGATGCCTACGTCTCGCGAAAATAAGTGTAAGAACCGTCATTTGAATAGCGTAGCAAGATGCCTGTGAGATCACTCATGTGTTCCGCGGATATGGCAAATCGGTCTGTAACAGATACAATGAGCATTAATGCAATGTGAGCTCTAAGAGAGCAGAAGCGCGAACTTAAAAGCCAAGCAACGCGAATGTGCTTTTATTATTCAGATCGCCTTGTATGAATGCATTCTGAAACTTGTTAGGTCTATGTGCCTATTTAGCCCGATTACTTAGTAAGGAGTGCATTCGCTACATTCCCACCATCTTGTCATTTGGCCGTTACAGGTAGTGAGCACAGAGTCTTTACAACTGTGGGGGATAATAGTAGCAGTTCACTCGTGTCTTACACAGTAGATACATGTGATATCACGTGTTTTAGGGCAACCGTTTCCGCGCGTTTATTCACTGTGGCATCGCAGTCATGAGACTTCAGTTCATTGTTGTGAAATTTATTTCCATGCTCCAGGAATTGCGCACTATTTGGTGTGGCATGTCAGCAGAACTGCCGCAGGCAATAATGACGTTTTTTGGTGGCAATATGATTTCACGCAGCTCAGCATTCATATGAGCATGAGTGCCGCTGTGCGCGTTCACGGTTTAATTCACACAACTGGCCAGACCGCGAATAGCAAAAGAAGCACACGATCCGTTGTCTAGTTCCACAGTATTGTTACAGGCGTCCTGTTGTGCACAGCGGATTTTTGGTATGCCGCAAGCTTACCACTGTTTCACGTGGTACCAACTGGAGAGCGAAGACCTGAACCAGGTTGCTGGGGGGATAGCGCAGGACAGAGATGATAATTTTACGAACAACGAACGTCGGGCTATGGGAGAGTGGTGTGTTAAGAGGACTTATAGATGCCCATTTGGATGTATTTTGTTTATATTTATTATATAATACGGTCGCCGCCACCTTGTCCGCTGCCGGGATCTAACGGTGCATGTCCATACAATGCCCTCGCCACTCTGGCGCCTCCAGTGTGTGTGTGTGTGTGTGTGTGTACGACAGCTGCTCTTTTTTCAAGCTCCGCTTTATCGTGCAATCACAGCCACGGTGCTATTCAACACTTTTGTGCGGAACAATTTACACTTTCCTGCTACCTCACTACGTACTCGCTACACCGATTCAGCCATATTTCGTTGCATTGTACTAACTTCACTATTACCTAGCCATGAAGCCAGTTCGTGCAGGCGAAATCGAAGCCACAACGAGAATTTGTTGAGGCCATGCGCAGTTGTGGTGCGCAATCTTTGTATGGCCTGCCCGTCGATCGCGCAAGGTGCCATTTACTAAAAGAGCCCTGCGTCACTCGGAATCTCGATAGCAAACGATGCCGCACAGTCGTGGAGGTTATTGTGAATGTGTGAGCCAAATATTATTGAGCTGCTTGCACCAGGGAATTTTTCATTTGGTTTCAAACACGGAGCTCTGTAATTCACCTGCTCTTCTTTCCAACAAATGTCACTAGGCCGCCCACTACTTTGCTCGAGGCAGATATAGCACTGGCTGAACCTACGAACACAGAAAGGTAGCCTGGAATGTTTTATTTGATCTTTTCGCATTAAATATATAATGGCAATCTAGGTACCTGTCTTCAAGAAGACCGAGGTGATCGAAGTGACCTAGTCGGTGGCGCCAGTGACGTTACTTGTCAAAAGAAGGGCAGGCAAATTGTGGGTCGGTGCTGCTAGTGACGACACTTGTTGAAACAAGAGCAAGCAATTGCCTGCTGTATTTAAAACAAAACGCAAATCCACTGCTTCCAGCAATATAATAGTTGGCTCACACGTTCACAGAAGCCTCAACGACTGACTGGCACCGTTTGCTCTGTGTGTTCAAAAAGTGTTGCAGGGTCCCTTCCATACTGGGTGACCAGCGAACACGTAAGCACACGTCGAACAATAGTCCCACCCTCGAAGTGTGAACCATGTGTGTCACTCGATTTCCTCATGCTGAGTATGGGAATGCATCCAACATAAACGACGAATGACTAATGTAATATGCGGAATATGGGAACGCATCCAAATAAACGAGGAATGGGTAATGTCTGTACTCTACCGTTCACGAGTCACATATTATTGCAGCAGTGCTAGCATAAGCAGATGCATCAAGTTTCCTGAGGAGACGGCTCGAACACCACCATATATTGTAAAGGAAAGAGCCATACACACAGCGCCTTTGCCGCTGCCCGGCTCTTCTGACTTCTTTCTCCTCTTACTTTGCTAAGCCGGGCACCTAGCGCGAGCGGCGAAACTTCGGCAGAGCCCACTGACCTTCGTATATATGTACATAGATATATGTATATAAAATCCTGGGAGTGTTCTATTGTATGTGCATATATACCCAATAATATGGACAGAGAGGGGGGGAGGGCGTGGAACGACCGCCTTCCTAGCTCAACTGTAGAGCAGCGGACGCGTTATCCGAAGGTCGTGGGTTCGGTTCCCACCGAAAGCAGGTTTGTCTTTTCGTCCATTTTAATTTTTTTCTAGTTATTCCGCCAATTATAACACTACAATTAAAATCCTGAATAACGCTCCCTATGCTTTCCTAAGTTTCAAATATATAGTTTGATGATTCATTAAATTTATCTATTTGTGATGGAGGCACCAGTTGAGAGGAAGCAGTCAATCGAGGAAAATTCATTTTGTTTGTTTATTGCGCGTTACAGGATATTACGAGCTCTTCCTGTAAAGGGCGCAATGTCTATGACACAAGTGCATTTCAAATTTCGTTCCTCAAAACCCAGTTGCAGAACAGCATTATAGGAAATAATGGCCCCATTTTTTTTCCTTTGCAGGAATCCATGCCGTTTATTCGGTTGCATAGGTAACCTGATCCAGTGCGCGAACTGCGTTCTACCACGGCCCGACTGCGGTTCTACATTGAAAGCATTACCGCGACGGCGGTTCCAGCGTGTTATGTGATGACAGTGGCATCGTATTCACCAGCTGCACTAAGCCTGGACACTACAACTAGTATTTGATGACTGCGAACGTGAACCACCGACGCGTTTGGTAGAGGTCGCATGCTCAAAGGAGTTGGCCATTTGAAGTGTTTTACTTAATGACTAGGTACAAGGTAACACTTTTTTAATGTGAAAGAGGGTAAAATTCGGAGACTTTCACCTTGACCACGCACACGTATACCTTATGTTTATTTGAAGTCCTTTTTAGGAGTAGCTCCATGCGCTGGTGTCAAAATCATTTTCTTTTTTTGTGTGGGGTGGGGGGGTTCCAAATGATGCTTGCCGGGCTGATACCCGTTCATGTCAGATTTGCATAGATGTGCGTAATACAGTACTACGTAGAGAGCCATATTTG